>SKCR01030723.1:0-269414 GCA_019454045.1 Zanthoxylum bungeanum | reverse complement strand
CACTGGATCAGGTGTTTGTTCATTGCTTGAAGCCATGATTGACTAAGCAGTGAGTGTTTGTAGGGTGAAAAGACTTTGTATGCAAATTATTGCTAGGGCCCCACGGTGGGCGCCAAATTGTGGACGCTGGATTTCGGCCGAGGTCCTCAATCAGAATTTGTAAGTTGGGCACTAGCAATCCTGCAAAAAACAAAGTAGAGTGGACGAGAGTAGGCTACCACCGGTGTGGTGGATACCGGGTATACTCCGACGCCCAAGTCAGTGACAGGAAATAAGTTTGTAAAATGGAAAGCAAGGTTGAATATTACCTCTACTTCCTTTGTTTGGCCGTGAGAGCCGGTGTAATATATGAAGGGATCAAGGATTGAGAGATGAAGTATTAGGGTGAGAGAAATGAGACTTGAATGCATTCTTCCTGTATTCTTTTCATATTTATAGATAAAACATGATCTGAGGTTGGTGTATTTGGTAATGGTTTTGGATTAGGTGAGGATTAGTGCTAGAGTTAGGTTAAGTGAAGTGGTGGGGATTAGTGCTAGAGTTAGGTTAAGTGGTCATGCTTTATGATTTTAATTGTAATCAAATACATAATTCTTTGGGCTTTTGGTTTCGGGCCTAACATGCTGATGGGCTTAAGGTGAAAGACAGTTTTACCCTTGGACCAAATTTGGCTCTTACAGCATGCTTATGTGAGTGAACAGGGTGTGATGCATGAAAATGTATATGGATGGATATTAGGAGGGGTGGGGCAATTTTAGAGAAAGTGTGTTGTAAAATTTTGATTCTAAAATGGACCGCGTGGCCAGTTATCACCTCTATCTCTTTGTTTCTCTTCTCACCTATTCCCCTCAATGTAAATGAGGTTTCTTTAGAAGTGTAGTTTAACGGGTAGGTAATTACAAGTGCTAGCTTGAGTGAGAAAGAGAGAGATTTGATCTAGGATCAATGTAAAATATCCATCCGTTATATCATATTATTTATTTTGTACTCGCTTTATTATGTATTAGAATGCATGTTTAAGGGGTATGATGTGATGAAACCTTAACAAAGATAATTAAATTGGTAGCCAATTTGCACGCGAAAAACCCTCAACAAATATCATGCGTTTTTCCTTCCATTGAGTGATTCTTACTCAAGATCCGAGATTGGCAGGGTTGTTGGCCAAAGTCAAGCCCTTGTCCGTCGAAGATGTGTTTGAATCACGAAGCTTTGTCCATATTGGTGTCTTGTCCAAGTTGTGGTTTGTTGGCCAAAGTCAAGACCACTTCTTGTCCATCGACATTGATTACGAAGCTTCCATGGTCAATGGGTCCGCGCTTGACTGGGATCATTAGGTTTGTTGTGCCAAAGCCAAGGCCTAGTTGATTCAGAGGAAAAAGGTTAGGGTATATATTCGATATATAGGCATATATTAGATATATGTTTGGGACTTGGATGTCCACCTACTGGATCTAGGAGTTGGATGAGATCCAATTGATCTTCGAGATCTACCTAGTTAATTATCATACAATTTGTTGGCCAAAGTCAAGATTGTGTGATACTTTAACAGGATCCTAGCCCACTAGGAAACACGGTTTCCCGAGTACTCGACAGAGGGTTAGAGGCTCGCCGAAAAATAGTGGGAGGCAAGAATTGAATTTGCAATATTCGTTCAATTACTCGCCATACGCGCTCATTCAAATTATTTCGTCGTAATATTAAATGTTAGTTGGACTAATATTTAAATTGTTGTTTTAATTAACAGTTGGACTGTATTATACTTGATTATATATAATTGGATTATATTAATCAATATATTTGAATTAATTAATTTCAGTTTACAGTTGATTTATAATTGGATTATAGTAATCAATGTAATTGAGGTTAATTAATTTGGATTATATTTGATTATATAGTTGGACTATTATAATCATTATAATATATATAGTACCACTAATCGTTGATTAAATAGTTGGACTATTGTAATCAAGATAAAATTGAAAAGTTGGATATTTAAAATATAATCTGGGATTAAAATATTTTAAATAATTTAATTTTCAAATTGGGAATTAATAATAGGTTACTTATTTGATAAAATAACTTATTATACTTTACGCCCAAAATTAAGCAAAATAAGTAGAGCATAAAATCTTTGGAAGATTTATGTGATGATGACTTTAATGCTTAATTTAATATACTTGTCATAAATCTAATTTAGATTTAAGAAGTATTAAAATTGCAATTTATAATTCTTTGAGAATTAATTGACTATTCTAGAGGAGATAAAGTCAAAGTTTGCAATTGGGCATGTAGCACGAGGTGCACATCGTTTCGATATTCTAAGAACCCAAGGCTTGGCCTAAGGTTTCTGAAATATTGAAAATGATAATTGACATATACCAAAGTGACTACCATTTGGATATGGCAGACACGAAGGAATTAAAGAAATGGCAAGGCTCTGACTTTAAAAATGTTTGTCAAAGTTATGTTCACAACTAGTATTGAAATTAGATTTTAAATACTTAGTATGGTACATAAAATATATATATTGATGTTCAGAATCTGCTATGAGCAGGATTAGAGAACTGTTATAATGTAACTAGTTGGACTAGTAACATTATCTCTTTATCAGTGTTTAACCCACTGCCGGTGAACCTTTATATTTTAGAACACTAAAGTGTTTTATTATATAAGGATGATATTGAGATAAACACATTAGATGTGAATAACAGAATTTATATTTTGAATATAAATAAATCTCAAATATATATATAATGACAAACAAATAGCTCAAAATGATTTGATCAGAAGAAACTAATTATGGCATTGTTGTCTGGGACACAATCGAACAAGACTCGTATATCCACACTTTCGAAGAGTGGGTACTCGGACTGTTTTGATTCCAATCAAATAAAGTCTACGAATCTAGTTTATTGGGAAATGTGCCTAAAACACTATTTACTTGGTAAAAGTGTAAAATGCCATCGATCTATTAACCCTTGTTCATAGTGAAGCAAGTGGGCCCATGTCTAGCTAGGCTAGATATGGATATGAATATTTCGTGACCTATACAGATGTGGCATCGCGTAATGGTTGTGTGTTTCTTTTGAAAACACACAATCAGAAACTTTTAGAGTTTCGACACGAAATAGACAAATAGATCGACTATAGTATTATACCGTCACGGTAAGACCGTAATGGAAAATACTTAAGCAATAAGTTTCTTATATACTTGAAAGAGTATAGTATTCTTTCAAATGAGGACTCCTCCCGGAACACGTCAAAGTGACGGTGTGTCCGAAAGGATTAACCGAATTTTGTTGGACATGATAAGGTTTATCACGAGTCGCTCAGAGCTACCATTTCCTTCAACGGATAAGTTTTAACAGTGCAATAACTTATTTAGAATAAGGTTCCATATAAATCTGTTTGACAGATATCATATAGGATATGAACGGGAAAGAAACCGGGTTTCTCATTTCTGACCATTTGGGATGCTAGGCATATGTTTGGATGATACCAAACTAAAACCCAAATTGGATAAGTGCCAATATAGGTTATCCTAAGGGAAACCTTAAGTATAGTACTTATAAATCTCACATGAGAACAATATGATTGTTGCTCACCATGCGGTTTTCCTGAGAGGAATACCGATATGCAGTGGTCAGTGGGAGGATAGTGATACTCGATGAAAATCGGAGTAATGCTATTCAAGGCACGAAGTCCTTAATGGAACACAAACAATTCATCAATGATGAATCTGTACCATTAATCTTCGAATACACAAGAACTGGGTAGATTGGATAGAGTCAGAAAACAACCTAGGGTATGGGTTTCTGATCTAACCTCATAAAGATGTAAATCTTTTAAGGTATACCATCCGACTACGTTTTGAGGAAGTGATACGAGGTATCGACTCCCTATTATGACAAAGTGTCATGAGTCCAAAATGGATTCCATGTATAACAACTATTTTGGATACTAGTTGTTGTACCACAAGGCATTGTGCCTATTGGTACATTAACGTCTTCAAGGAAGACATATATGGATGGCAACATACCAACGTACAAAGCTAGGCTTGTGACGGAAAGGTATTGTTATCAACATTGTGTTAATAATGGTTCAACCGTTTGCCTGTTGCCATGGTAAATCCATTTTGAAGATGCTTGTTGATAACTGCGTATTTCATTTATGAAATGTGTAGTTACAGATCAAAATCGCTTTCCTGAAAAGGAAACCTCTTGGAGGATGCTTACAACATCCTGACGATTTTGTATAACCGACAAACAAGGTTTGCGGGTTATTCGATCCATGTTTGGATTGAAGCAAGCATAAGGTTCTTGGAACTGACGTTTTGAAATAATCATAATGGTTTATGATTTGACTCAAAACGAAATAATTCTTGTGTATATGAGGAGGTTAGTGGGAGCGCACTAATAATGAAATTCCCATAAAGCAATTGGTGAAAGCTTGGCTTTCATAGAAATTCTCCGTAGAATTCTGGGGAGTAACAACCTTTATTCAAGGAATAAAGATCTATTGGGATAGATTTGGAGTTGTTAACACTCTCTGGGAAATTGTACATTTAAAATGTACTTGATTTGGTGTCTCATACGCTTCGAGCATATAGAGTCACGATCAGGTCAATCCAAATGATAGTCACTGGATTGAAGTTAAGAACATCTGTTAGTATCTCAGAGAACTAAAGATGCTGTCTTAAACTATGGAGTAGGAAAACTTGAAGTGACTGGGATCACTGCTGCAAGTTTCCAAACTGGTAAATACTGCGGTACTATAAAGTTTGAATAACGGGACAGTGAGCTGGAAATCTTCCGAGCAAGATATTGTTGCCGAATAAACAACAAATGCGGATTATTGCTGCAGCTGAGGCAGCAATAGAAGCCATTTGGGTCGGAAATAAATCTAATTAGATTAGATATAGTTCTGTTAGTGGCTGAGCTAGGCGTCAGCACAGACTAAGGAATTAAAGGTCTCATCGACGATCCAGATATATACTTCTATATCATCTGATTCGTTCGGATCATACATCGTGGCGATGTGATGATCGTATAAATCGCGTCAGACGATAATCATGCAAATCCGCTGACGAAAACTTTTCCTCAGCAATTTGAGCGAACCGTACATAGTTCGGGTGTTAGACACTCGAGTGACTGGCTATGTGCCAAGTGGGAGATTGTTGGAAAATATGACCCATAGCGTCACTGTTTGTACAGATCATGGTGTTGTTGTACAAATTAACTATGTGACAAGGAAATTGCACTCTCATCATTTGTGATTAGATCACCATAGATATATAAATGAAGAGAGGTCCATATGATTAGTTCCTGGATTGAGAATGATATGAGACACTATCAGTCCACGAAGGATTAATCATTAAATATCTCTAGCCGGAGTATTATCGAGACAGGACATCGATAATGCGGAATAGGCTAGTATTGCACTTGTGCGCGTTGTGAGGGCACAACGGCATAGTTCTCATATATATAAGTATCGGATACTTATGCAAGTGCGATAGGAGGTCGTGTTTCACCGATGGTACGGGAAACAGCTTCGCTCTGGATAGACCCCTCAGAATCCCATTGGTATTATGACTATGTGTCTATGGGAGTCCGACATCAGGGTAGGTGTATTTGGTCTTAACCTGAGACTTGCATCGCTAATGCTTACGACAATCAATATACTTTGGTTGAGGTCGTCTAGGACTCTAACCGGTTCTGTGTACGCCAATACTGGGTATATTGAGAATCGTAGAGTGTTGGGTGTGATGTCAAGACGGAAGTATCACTCCAGTCATAGTGGAGATGATGTCACGCAGGATACGGTATTAGTGCTCTTAAGTGATGCGCATCCAATCGTGATATTATGACTAGGTCATGAATATCCGATTATAGAGACTATGTTACCAGATATCCGACATGTGCTTCGGACGGGGCAGACACTTATCCAGCCCCAGCCCTAGCACGTGACTATCCGATACTGGACCGACATACGCAATACTTGGTATACTACGCTTGATACATATCTTAATATTTTTAGATGAATATGACCGGAGAATTTGGTAGACATCGTGCTTTGCTAGGAGTCGACCTTGTCTCGTAAATCGGTAGAACGTAGTACTTGGTACGTACGTGATTCGGATACTCCGACGACCGTATTTACTGCCAAAATATCCGGGGATCTCATGGGTCGCTTCCCAAAGATTCACCGATGACGTATGACTCGCACTTATATTAATCTGGGATTAATAAGATGAGAGAGAAAATTAATCTGGGATTAATTATGGAGATATTTTATCTGGGATAAAATATCATTAAAGAGAGAGAGCGATTAATTTGGAATTAATCAAAGAATTAATATATTTGATATATTAAACGAAATTAGATTTCGACGCAGAATTAAAATTAGATTTTAATTCGGGCGAGCGAATTAATTTAGAATTAATTCGTTAGCGACGTGAATAGTGATTTCGCTAGGCGTAATCATTTAATTACGACGCGACGAAAAATTCGTTAATTTAGAATTAGCGAATCCGAGCCCGAGATTATTTACGAGCGCATTCGCATTTCGAATTCGAGCGCGGCTCGTCAAATCAAGCGTCAAATCGCTAGTCGCATCAAGCGTCAAATCACTTGTCACTTTGAGTGATGTGACTTGACAAGATTGATTGATGTGATTGATGGTGATTGATGGAGGTAGTTGAAGCATTTAAATGCTTGACTTTTTCAAATGAAAAAGTGGATATGGTTTATTAATTTTTGAAATAATATAAACCTAACACACTTTTTACATTTTCTAACAACTCTCTCTCTCTCTCTCTTTACGTTTTTGGAAAACATTTTTCCTCTCATCTCACGCCATTTTTCTGGTTCAAAATGGGCAATGAACTGCCGTGAAAAATCAAGAGAAAATGGAGGGAAGCAAGTGGTTTTGTGGCAAAACAAAAGTGCTAGCACACTCCGGGATCAATGCGAAGGTGATAGGGAAGTCCCCCCATGAGTCGGGAACCATTTCGGAAAGCTTGGAGCTTGATTTTGGTGACCAAAACAGAACATTGGAGGCCATGACAGTGGGTGGAACAAACGGAGCAGTGGCAGTGGCAGTGAAGTGAAGTGCGATTTTGTTGCCCAAATCGTCTCTCAACCGCTCGATGTAAGTATTCCGCAACTTCGTCGTTGTATTCACTTGTGATTCATGCTTGTATTTTGATCTTGGGACCCTTAGAAAACTCAACAGGTTGGTCGTGTGCGTTGTTTGTAATCTGTTTGGATGTTTGGGCTTTGTATTTCTTTTGATATTCTATTTGGATTTTATCCTTGTTTAGGCTTGCCTTAAGCTCGTTTGCCTTTTTCCGGGGGTATACCCATGTACTACTGTAGACGTTGATTTTCGGTCGAGGTTTACAATTGAGATTTTCGTAGGAATGGTGGGCACTAGTGATCCTGCAAAACAACAGGTATAGTGAGTGTGGAGAGTCTTCCCACTGGTGTGATTAGTGCGCCCAAGCCCCATCCATCAGTCCACGCAAAGTCAGTCCAAACAACGCCAACCCAAAGCACTGCGAGCCCATCATGAGCAAACACTGAAGCACGCTCGCAGGTTTTGCTTTCCAGAGGACAGTGAGTGGTCTTCTGGGCTTATTTTTGTGGGCCTGTTTCCTTCTACTGCTTTGGGCTGGGCGCTCTTGCTCGTGAACAGATATTGTCGTCAGTTGGGTTGGTTGGTCGTGTGGGTTGTTTGTAATCTCTTTGGATGTTTGGGCTTTGTATTTCTTTTGATATTCTATTTGGATTTTATCCTTGTTTAGGCTTGCCTTAAGCTCGTTTGCCCTTTTACGGGGGTATACCACTGCAGTACTGTAGACGTTGATTTTCGGTCGAGGTTCACAATTGAGATTTTCGTAGGAATGGTGGGCACTAGCGATCCTTCAAAACAAGAGAAATAGTGAGTGTGGAGAGTCTTCCCACTGGTGTGATTAGCGCGCCCAAGCCCCATCCACCAGCCCACGTAAAGTCAATCCAAACAACGCCAACCCAAAGCACTGCGAGCCCATCAGGAGCAAACACTGAAGCACGCTCGCAGGTTTTGCTTTCCAGAGGACAATGAGTGGTCTTCTGGCTTATTTTTGTGGGCCTGTTTCCTTTTACTGCTTTGGGTTGGGCTCTCTTGCTCGTGAACGGATATTGTCGTCAGTTGGGTTGGTTGGTTGTGTGGGTTGTTTGTAATCTGTTTGGATGTTTGCTCTTTGTATTTCTTTTGATATTCTATTTGGATTTTATCCTTGTTTAGGCTTGCCTTAAGCTCGTTTGCCCTTTTCCAGGGGTATACCCCTGCAGTACTATAGACGTTGATTTTTGGTCGAGGTTCACAATTTAGATTTTCGTAGGAATGGCGGGCACTAGCGATCCTGCAAAACAAGAGGTATAGTGAGTGTGGAGAGTCTTCCCACTGGTGTGATTAGCGCGCCCAAGCCCCATCCATCAGCCCACGCAAAGTCAGTCCAAACAACGCCAACCCAAAGCACTGCGAGCCCATCAGGAGCAAATATTGAAGCACGCTCGCAGGTTTTGCTTTCCAGAGGATAATGAGTGGTCTTCTGGGCTTATTTTTGTGGGCCTGTTTCCTTTTACTGCTTTGGGCTGGGCGCTCTTGCCCGTGAGCGGATATTGTTGTCAGTTGGGTTGGTTGGTCGTGTGGGTTGTTTGTAATCTGTTTGGATGTTTGGGCTTTGTATTTCTTTTGATATTCTATTTGGATTTTTTCCTTGTTTAGGCTTGCCTTAAGCTCGTTTGCCCTTTTCAGGGGGCATACCCCTTGCAGTACTGTAGACATTGATTTTCGGTCAACGTTCACAATTGAGATTTTCGTAGGAATGGTGGGCACTAGCAATCCTGCAAAACAATAGGTATAATGAGTGTGGAGAGTCTTCCCACTAGTGTGATTAGCGCGCTGATAAGTGCATGAAAATATACTTTGAAATATCACTTATTCGGACTTATTGTTAAGTATTTAGTAATATATTTCATATTTTTTTTATATAATTTTTATTATTCTATTAATTTTGATTATATTTATTATTTAGGTTAATTTAGTAATTTCTTTAATTATTATTGCAGGAATTAAAAAGAGAAATTCGTGGAATAAAAGAAAGAGAAGAAATCGTGACTTGGAGAGAGTTGCCACGTGAAGAAACAACACAAAATAAAGAAAACAAGGTTGGGCCGAAACAATAGGAAAATTGGAAAGAGAACATTTCTTGTGTAGCCACCAACTTTGACAAATTCATTGAAAGAAGAAGTGGCGTGAAGGAGATTTAATGAAACAGGAGAGAAGTTGCAATGGTTGACCAAAAATAATAAAGGAAATTGACGTGGACCCCAGTTCCATTAGGTTTCAAAATTGCTTACTATAAAAATACTGAAAAGTTGCTGTACGTGAGGAGGGCTGCGTGAGGAAATTGGAAAAGCTGCGTGAAGCAGCTTAATGCTGTGGGCACTAAACCAAATCAGCCGCAAGAAACAGAAGCAGCGCTGAGTGGCTGCGTGAATCTCCAGGAGGCAGCTGCGCATAAAACAGCAAAAATATTCAGAATCTGCAGTGCCGAGAAGCAGCGAGAGTCCAGGGAGCCGAGAGCAATTCAGTGCGAAGAAAGAGCAGTGGCCGAGAGCAACCATGGAGCATTGACGATGAACTACGTGATGTTTCTCCAACCCATCACCATTATTTCTTCCTTCGGCATGCGGAACTAACCTCCTAAGACAAAGCTAAGGGCGAACTCTTATCCATATTCTTTTGTTTTGTTATTTGATTCGTGGATGGTTTTAATCGTTTAATATAATTATTATTTTATTCTTCTCGTTATTCTTTTGAGCATTTTAAATTGAAAACTTATTTTATTAATCGACATATAGATTCAGTCATGTTTTTTCTATGTGTTATTGGTGAATTGGTTGCGATAGATTAAGGTTGTTTTGTGGGTTCATCCTTTGCTGCAGTATTGCCCGAGGGTATATTGTCGTCGTTGGATAGGTTGTAACGATAACCTTGTGAGTTGTGAACGTAGAGAAGATAAAATAATAAATACCTTAGAACTTTAATTTGAGTAGAATTGAATATCCTCCAATTGTGGATTTGAGACGTGAAATCATCAGTTGCGTAATAAAACGAATCAATAACGGAATAGAAGTAATAGGTACAAGAGGGGACCCTGACGCTTTGCTACTTCTCTCCATTGATAAAATCTCTTAAATTTTCGTAATCTTTTATTTACATCGCAATTTTTTTTTTAATTTAGTTATTGCTAAACGTTTTTGTTTAAGTGAATTAGTTCTATTGTAACCATCTCTCTGAGGAATCGACACCCCAGCTATACTGCGATAATCGCGAGTCATATTTGGGCGTAATCACACGCCCAAGCCCCATCCATCAGCCCACGCAAAGTCAGTCCAAACAACGCCAACCCAAAGCACTGCGAGCCCATCAGGAGCAAACACTGAAGCACGCTCGCATGTTTTGCTTTCCAGAGGACAATGAGTGGTCTTCTGGGCTTATTTTTGTGGGCCCGTTTCCTTTTATTGCTTTGGGCTGGGCGCTCTTGCTCGTGAACAGATATTGTCGTCAGTTGGGTTGGTTGGTCGTGTGGGTTGTTTGTAATATGTTTGGATGTTTGGGCTTTGTATTTCTTTTGATATTCTATTTGGATTTTATCCTTTTTTAGGCTTGCCTTAAGCTCGTTTGCTCTTTTCCGGGGGTATACCCCTGCAGTACTACAGACGTTGATTTTCGATCGAGGTTCACAAATGAGATTTTCGTAGGAATGGTGGGCACTAGCGATCCTGCAAAACAAGAGAAATAGTGAGTGTGGAGAGTCTTCCCACTAGTGTGATTAGCGCGCCCAAGCCTCATCCATCAGCCCACGCAAAGTCAGTCCAAACAACGCCAACCCAAAACACTGTGAGCCCATCAGGAGCAACATTGAAGCATGCTCGCAGGTTTTGCTTTCCAGAGGACAATGGGTGGTCTTCTGGGCTTATTTTTGTGGGTCTGTTTCCTTATACTGCTTTGGTCTGGGCGCTCTTGCTCGTGAACGGATATTGTCGTCAGTTGGGTTGGTTGGTCGTGTGGGTTGATTGTAATCTGTTTGGATGTTTGGGCTTTGTATTTCTTTTGATATTCTATTTGGATTTTATCCTTGTTTAGGCTTGCCTTAAACTCTTTTGCCCTTTTTCCGGGGGTATACCCCTGCAGTACTGTAGACATTGATTTTAGATCGAGGTTCACAATTGAGATTTTCGTAGGAATGGTGGGCACTAGCGATCCTGCAAAAAAAGAGGTATAGTGAGTGTAGAGAGCCTTTCCACTGGTGTGATTAGCGCGCCCAAGCCCCATCCATCAGCCCACGCAAAGTCAGTCCAAACAACGCCAACCCAAAGCACTGTGAGCCCATCAAGAGCAAACACTGAAGCACGCTCGCAGGTTTTGCTTTCCAGAGGACAATGAGTGGTCTTCTTGGCTTATTTTTGTGGGCCTGTTTCCTTTTACTGCTTTGGGCTGGGCGCTCTTGCTCGTGTTGGGTTGGTTGGTCGTGTGGGTTGTTTGTAATCTGTTTGGATGTTTGGGCTTTGTATTTCTTTTGATATTCTATTTGGATTTTTTTCCTTGTTTAGGCTTGCCTTAAGCTCGTTTGCCCTTTTCCGGGGGTATACCCCTTGACTATTGAGATTTTCGTAGGAATGACGGGCACTAGCGATCCTGCAAAATAAGAGGTATAGTGAGTGTGGAGAGTCTTCCCACTGGTGTGATTAGCGCGCCCAAGCCCCATCCATCAGCCCACGCAAAGTCAGTCCAAACAACGCCAACCCAAAGCACTGCGAGCCCATCATGAGCAAACACTGAAGCACGCTCGCGTGTTTTACTTTCCAGAGGACAATGAGTGGTCTTCTCGGCTTATTTTTTTGGGCCTTTTTCCTTTTACTGCTTTGGGCTGGGCGCTCCTGCTCGTGAACGGATATTGTCGTCAGTTGGGTTGGTTGGTCGTGTGGGTTGTTTGTAATCTGTTTTGATGTTTGGGATTTGTATTTCTTTTGATATTCTATTTGGATTTTATCCTTGTTTAGGCTTGCCTTAAGCTCGTTTGCCCTTTCCGGGGGTATACCCCTGCAGTACTGTAGACGTTGATTTTCGGTCGAGGTTTACAATTGAGATTTTCTTAGGAATGGTGGGCACTAGCGATCCTGCAAAACAAGAGGAATAATGAGTGTGGAGAGTCTTTCTACTGGTGTGATTAGCGCGCCCAAGCCCCATCCATCAGCCCACGCAAAGTCAGTCCAGACAACGCCAACCCAAAGCATTACGAGCCCATCAGGAGCAAACATTGAAGCACGCTCGCAGGTTTTGCTTTCCAGAGGACAAAGAGTGGTCTTCTGGGCTTATTTTTGTGGGCCTGTTTCTTTTTACTGCTTTTGGCTGGGCGCTCTTGCTCGTGAACGAATATTGTCGTTAGTTGGGTTGGTTGGTCGTGTAGGTTGTTTGTAATCTGTTTGGATGTTTTGGCTTTTTATTTTCTTTTGATATTCTATTTGGATTTTATCATTTTTTAGGCTTGCCTTAAGCTCGTTTGCCCTTTTCCGGGGGTATACCCCTGTAGTACTGTAGACGTTGATTTTCAGTCGAGGTTCACAATTGAGATTTTCGTAGGAATGGTGGGCACTAGCGATCCTGCAAAACAAGAGGTATAGTGAGTGTAGAGTTTCTTCCTACTGGTGTGATTAGCGCGCCCAAGCCCCATCCATCAGCCCACACAAAGTCAGTCCAAACAACGCCAACCCAAATCACTGCGAACCCATCAGGAGCAAACACTGAAGCACGCTAGCAGGTTTTGCTTTCCAGAGGACAATGAGTGGTATTCTGGGCTTATTTTTGTGGGCCTATTTCCTTTTACTGCTTTGGGCTGGGCACTCTTCCTCGTGAACGGATATTGTCGTCAGTTGGGTTAGTTGGTCGTGTGGGTTGTTTGTAATCTGTTTGGATGTTTGGACTTTGTATTTCTTTTGATATTCTATTTGGATTTTATCCTTGTTTAGGCTTGCCTTAAGCTCGTTTGCCCTTTTCCGGGGGTATACCCCTGCAGTACTGTAGACGTTGATTTTCGGTCGAGGTTCACAATTGAGATTTTCGTAGGAATGGCGGGCACTAGCGATCCTGCAAAACAAGAGGTATAGTGAGTGTGGAGAGTCTTCTCTCTAGTGTGATTAGCGCGCCCAAGCCCCATCCATCAGCCCACGCAAAGTCAGTCCAAACAATGCCAACCCAAAGCACTACGAGCCCATCAGGAGCAAACACTGAAGCACACTCGCAGGTTTTGCTTTCCAGAGGACAATGAGTGGTCTTCTGGGCTTATTTTTGTGGGCATGTTTCCTTTTACTGCTTTGGGCTGGGCGCTCTTGTTCGTGAACGGATATTGTCGTCAGTTGGGTTGATTGGTCGTGTGGGTTGTTTGTAATTTGTTTGCATGTTTGGGCTTTGTATTTCTTTTGATATTCTATTTGGATTTTATCCTTGTTTAGGCTTGCCTTAAGCTCGTTTGCCCTTTTCCGGGGGTATACCCCTGCAGTACTGTAGACGTTGATTTTTGGTCGAGGTTCACAATTGAGATTTTCGTATGAATGGTGGGCACTAGCGATCCTGCAAAACAAGAGGTATAATGAGTGTGGAGAGTCTTCCCTCTGGTGTGATTAGCGCCGTAGACACTCCGACGCTCAAGTGATAAAAGGGAATGAGCTATAAATACAGTAGGAAGAGATGCTAGGTCAAAAACTACTGTAGACGTTGATTTATGCCATGTTGATTTGGTATTACGAATAAAAAAATATTATGAACAAACGGTGATTCATAAACGATGATTTGTAATTTTATTTTATACTCAAAAATAATATATTGTATTTTTTAAAATTTTAATGGGGAAAAATAAAAAATCTTAACTTTTGTAAAATACAATTCTTAAAAGAATTGGCTATTAAAAATAGTAATTTTTTAGTGTTAACTAAATATTAAAAATTTATGTTTTTACTAAAACACAATTCTATTATCTTATCATAGATCAAATTACAATATCGATCATGCTCTTATACAAATAGATGAAGCATAGAAAAAACGAAAATATTTTGTGTACATAAAGTATCAAATAGAAATTTAGACAAAATGAAAAGACTTATGTCGTTTTGTCTTTACATAAATACGGCAACAACATCTTTGTCGTGTCAACAAAATCAAAACTGAAAGATACAGAGCATGCCCAAAATTCGTAAAAGAACTTTCACATAATCTTAATTTTCATGACATCGCTAAACAAAATCTCGTCGAAGTCTTTGCGATTCAAGTTATAATCACACTCAACAGCAAGATTCAAGTCATAGTCTTTTGCTCAACATCACAATTCAACTCAGCAACATGCTCAACAACTTCCATTTCTAGGTTAATTCTATCAATCTATCAAGCTTACACTTTTTACATGCTCATAGCATGTGTTCAAGTACTAAAGTTCAAAAAACCTCTTTTGTTTACAGGTTCACACTTTTATTGAAAACCTCTTTTGTTTACCATAGCCTTTGTAATATGCAAGTATTTCTTTGCAACTATCAAACAACATACCAATCTTTGGCTCGTATTTTTCTTATTCCACATCTTCAATATGTCCAATTTCTTTATTATTCAACAACAAATCATTGTCCTCTATTTCCTCCAATTCGACAACGATCAAGTTTTCCATTTCTACGCATTAAAATTAAATACCTATGTGGTAACTATGAAAACTAATTATCTACTATGAAAACCGATCCTTAACCACAAATCATCTGTTATAAGAACTACAAATTTTAAATTACAAATCATCTATTACAAATGGCTAAAGCATAACTAATATTGCAAACTAAAGCAATATTAGTCATGAACTAGCATCATATTGTTGCGCCAATAACAAACCATTGTCGCAACAAGATGCATGGGTTTCATATTGTCGCGACAATAACTTTGTATCAGCATTTCATTATTACGCCAAATGAGTAACTATTGTCGCAACAATATGAGTTAAAATGTAATTTTATATCTCCGTCTCTCATTATCGCGCCAATGTAAGGCACAATGTCTTTTTCGTTCTAGAATACACGAAATTAGTTATTCCGGTTACATTTTATATTGATAAATTAACCATCTTTTGTAGAATTTATACACACATATATATAATTCAACAACAAAAAAGGTCATAAATAAGGAATAATGGTACTTAATTTAAGGAAATAATGATAGTTATAGAAAAATAAAAGGTTGCTAATGAGGAGATAAAATTTATTTGGTAAATATTCATATAATTTTATATTTCATAACAACAACAACAGCAATATTAGTTTTGAGGTTATCTTGATTCGTTATATAGTAAGCCCAACTTATAACAAAATCTTAGTGTCAACCATTCATTAATTATCTATACATTAGTAATTAATTGTCTATACACCGGTAGTCATGAATGATATTAATTAATCAGGGGCTAATTACTTCATTAGCCGTTTTTTAAATGGAAAAAAGAAGCTCATGAATAAGATG
The DNA here is from genome assembly GCA_019454045.1 of Zanthoxylum bungeanum. NCBI lineage: Eukaryota > Viridiplantae > Streptophyta > Magnoliopsida > Sapindales > Rutaceae > Zanthoxylum > Zanthoxylum bungeanum. Next base: position 253,820 of record SKCR01030723.1, on the reverse strand, counting down.
AAAATTACTTACAAACATGAAAGATAATTTATTTGGAGGAAGTGACAGTCGATTACCTTATAAATTACGAAAATGATATTTTAATCTCAATAGTTTTAGAAATACAAGAATTAGTCCATATAAATATTAAAAATATAAATTTTAGTTCATATCGTTAAATATTTTTTCATTAATTGAGTAACTTTTCATATAATTAATGGTGTTTTCCCCTTGATTTAAAGTCTGTTTTGCAGCGTTCTAGAATTGGGGACTTTCTCTTTGAAGGCGAGTACTTATCCATTCATTCGAGTATTTGCCATCTATGAAAGTGCCATTTACAAGTTAGAATTGTAGTAATAGGGGAATGATTATTAAAAAAAGAAAAAAAACAGAGAACAAAATGGATTTATCTAAAATAATTGGATGATCTGAACTAACCCGCATTCAGTCCGAACCCAAATCAAAACCGAATAAATTGGATCGAGTATAGGATCGGTAATAGTTCAAGTTGAATTTGAGTACAACTTCTTTATATCTTATCGGATTCGAGTCAGGTTCGGTTTTACCGAATTTGATCCGAAACCGATTTCATCCCGCCCTAAACATCTTTACAGGCAAAGTGGCTTGACAAACACATGGTAGGTGTACAGCCGTTCTGTTATATATATACAAACTGCTAAATTTTTTGTTACAATACCCATACTGAGGTACATAATTGAAGGGACAGATTCATTTTCATGTGCCAAAAATGAATACACACAGGACACTACTAAGTTACAATTCCAATCCTCTGTCCACTAACATTCTTTCAACTCTCTCAACATCTTCCAACCTCCCTGCATTACGATAAATCCTCATCAAAAGCTCGAAATTATGTTCATTGTCAGGCTCCAACTCAAAAAGCTTTTGAGCAGCAATCTCTCCAATATCTACGTTTCCATGAAGATAGCATGCATATAATAATGCACCCCACATGACTGGACTCGCCTCAAACTCCATTTGTTCAATTATCATCGCATAAGCCTCATTGATCAACCCTGCTCTGCCATAAAGATTCACCATACAAGCATAGTGTTCGACTATTGTGCTAATTCGATACTTCTCTCTCATAACAGAAAATAACCTCTCCCCATCCTTCACCAATCCTAGATGAGCACAAGCTGATAGCAATGACACAAACGTTATATGATCAGGTAAAATTCCATCCTTCTCCATCTGTTCAAAGTATGCTAACACTTGAGGTTCCTTGGAATGAGCAGAAATTATAGAATTCCACGACACAACGTCTTTTACAGGCATGTGATCAAACAACCAACATGCTTGGTTCAACTTCCCATTCTTAGAGTAAACAACAATCAATGAATTAGCAATGGACAAATCCCACTCAACTCCGCGCCTAAGAACCCACCCGTGAACTTGAGCACCAATTTTTAACAAAGATGCATTAGCAAGAATTGCTGATATAGCCACAGAATCGGGTTCAATTCCATTTTGAATCATCCCGCGAAAAATATCCAATGCTTCCATTAAAAGCCCGTGATGAATGTAACCTATCAACATTGAATTCCAAGAAATCAAGTCCTTAAATGCAATCTTATCGAAAACCCTTCTAGCCATAACAATGTCACCACATTTTGCATACATATCAACAAGAGCATTAAGCACAAACCCATCATAACCAAACCCAAAACGCACCGCATCAAGGTGAACCTTCTCACCGATCCGAATTAACCCAAGTCCAGCGCAAGCTTTCAACACGCGAGGGAACGTGAACTGGTCCGGCTCAACACCTTCTTCCTCCATTTGGAAGTAAAGCGCTATAGCATCTTCATATTCACCCAATTCAGTGTATCCTGACATAAGCGAATTCCAAGGAAACGCAAATGTCGTTCTCTTAGACATTTGATCAAACACTTGGTGAGCTTCATCAACAAGACCAAAAGACGCATATAATCTCAGCAATTTTGACGAAAGCCCTTTGTTTTTGCGTAGAAGATTTGCGGGAATTATACGGTGAAGCTTAATTCCGTGATCTATGGCTCTTAACTTGTAGCATGTTTCTAAAAGAGAAGCAAAGATTTCAGTTTCTATAATGATACCGTTTTGAACAGATGTTTCGAGGTCTTGAATGATGGAGTCTAAGGTTTGGAGTTTTGTTTGGGGAAAACATTTTTTGTTGATTAGAAGTGGAGTTGGGGATGATTTTGGGTAAGAGGAGAAGGTGGTTTTTCTGTTTTGAGAAATCTGTTTTTGTATTTGTTGTCTTTGTTTTCTACTTCTGTTGCTTTTGGAAGCACAGTGGATGATTAGAGAATTGTTGAAGCTTAGAGGATATAGAATTGTCATTTCAGAACTTGGGATTGGTGAGGGCCAAATGGTGGCAGAATTGGTATATTATTAGAATGAGTTATCATATGTTTATGACGAAAAATTTTGCCAAAATTAGGCAACATATTAAGGATGGGTAAACATTCGTTTATTAATTTGATTCGATTCGTTTTAAAATGAAAATATATTTGAAAAAATAGATTTGTTTAATAAATGGGTCGATTCGATTATTGTACGTGCCAAATTTGGGCCAAGGGCAAAACCGTCTTTCACTTCGAACCCAATACCAGGTGAGGCCCAAAGCGATAACCCAGCCCATTAAACGTTAAATCATTTACAAAAGCAAATCCAATAGCTTAAGGACAAACCCCTAAATTATTCACCGATCGTTTCTCTCTTTTCCTAAACACAATATATATTATCACATTCAAATATTCTTCATCACCGAAAGATGAAATCCAGAGCACGTTGTGGGCTCATTTGCCAGAAATGCCAACACGTTGTGGGCTCATTGCCAGCTTCTGTTACAGTTATAAAGTAATCTCTTCCAAGTCTATAAAAAGGGAGATAACCCAGCATACGGGGGGTTTGAACTTCTTTCTTACAAGCCTCCGCTCTCTGACACTAGCTCTCTCAGAGCTCTCCATCCCCCTTATACACTTACCACCGCCCTCACGGCCACCGAAAGAGTTCAAGGTAACATCAAACATTGCTTTCACATTTATATATTTACTGCTCATTTCATACTACTGACTTGAGCGTCGGAGTGCCCCTGACACCCACCACACCGGTGGGCAGTCTACTCCTGCTCATTCTACATTTGTCTTGCAGGATCGCTAGTGCCCACAACCTACAAATTCTCGATTGTGGACCTCGGCCGAAATCCAACATCCATAATTTGGCGCCCACAGTGGTGTTGGGGTTGGTGCTCAGAGCGCCAATCCGGACCGTATTTATGTCTGATTCATGAATACGAACATCCCCTTATTCCATAATATTACTTATTTTGGTTGCACCTCTTGTTCTTATATACGTATTCGATCTGATTACGATTAGATTGAAACTAAATGTGGTTTAGTGATATGTATATATTAGACAAAGGCCCGATAATATATAATGCAGTACACAGTTACAAAGTTAGTTTGTAATTAACATTGGGAAGTGTCACTGCTATATGAATATTATCAAACATAGTTCCTGGTCAAGATTTGCTAACACGGGTCGGTTAGTCAAATCCGTTGAGACCAGTACATGTCGTATATCGAGACTGGTCCGATGGTTTATCCCAATGAACCATGAGTCTATGGAGACTCGTATAGACGTGTAGGTGTTTATAGTGGATAAACACTGAACGGCTCACCGAAGATTCTTAATGGATGGTACACCAACGTCAATAAGAATCTTCTCGGGTTGAGTAGCATAGTGGTCCTTCGACTTGAGACACCACTGTGGATGTATGATACATCCTCCACATTTAGATGGCAGTCACGTCACCGATCTATTTAGATCAGACCTCCGACTGTTCGTTGGGTGTGGATCGATCCTCAGGATATCATGTGTGTGTCAAGATATGATCCGTCAGTTCTGTGTACAGAGCATAGGTAGTCCATATATATTTAGCAGTCTGTTAAATCTGTGGCCACAGTATACATCGGAAGTAAGTTCCGAGTGTTATTTAGAGATTGCTAATAGATACGTCGACGAGATAATACCTATAGAGATTTGACGTTTACATCTATATCTCTGGGATTATCTGGATACCTGTGACAGAGGGATTATACGTATGCAATGACCCCGACCTGTATGATTCAGCTCGTTTATTCGTGATCGTCATAATCTACGGGTGGATAATTATGGACACGAAATTGGATTTCGTGACGGATATACCTGAATCTAAAGAGTCTCAATAATGAAACATACTCGTAGAGCACTAAGCAACATTTATGAATAATGATGATTATTTATAAATCGTTTAATCGTTAAACGAAAAATACATGCGAACGGGCAGAACCGTTATTTCCTAATTAATGTGTATTTGTATTTAATATATGATATTATTAAATACACATTAATAAATAGTCAAATAAAGGTATTGACATATATCATCAATATATGTATTTGAGAATTTAAAGTAAATATAATACATATAGTTGATATATTTGTATTTAATTAATATTTAATTATTTAATGTTAAATGATTAATATAATTAAAATATAAATATATCACAAATGATAAAGTTAGGAAATGATTACAAATGTAAATGTTTGACTTTACATTAAAGGAAAAGGTTGTCAAATTGATTTTGACTTCTTAAGATATTGTTCAAAAATTGTTTGAAAAATTAAAATATCTTTTCCTTTAATTTTGATTAAATTCGGCCACAACACTTGAAATATAAAAGTTATATTTTTCTTAAGTTGCCTTTGTTGACTTAAAATAAATATCAAAAAGTTGTTATTAGATATTTTATTAAGATAAGCAAATTAACTTGAAATGAAATTGATGTATATGCCTTACACATTTTCGGCCAAGGAAGGAAATGTGCACAAGTATATAATGTTTTTTATTTTTCATTTCATTCATAACCTAATACACTTTAAAGAAAACTCCATTAAAGTAAGCAAAGGATGCTAGAGAGAAAAGAAAGGAAAAATCAAGAAAAGCTTGGAAAATAGTAAGTATTTCCAACCTTCCATTAGAGAGTAATTTGTTCCTCTTGTTGTGGGAAACATCTTGTGATGTTCTTGAGTTTTTCTATTCTTTATTCTTTGTGTTTTTGATGGATAAAAGTTTGGTGAAAGTGTAGAGCATGTATGATGAAGGAAGCTTATGGCTATTGTAGTAATAAGTGTTCTTTTGTGGTTTTGGAAACCTTATTGCTAATCTAGAGTTGTTGACCCACTATTAGATGACCTAGATTTGATCTTGAGTTGTTTCATTGTGTTGAGACTTTGATTGGATGGAAGAAACATGATTAAAGTAATTGATTTAACCAATTTGGTCTAATTTGTCCAATTTGAAGAAATTGAAAAATTAGGGTTCATGACCAATTCTAAATTTGGGGATTTTCATATATTTGTGTCATTTGGATGTGTATATGATGCATATAAAGTTTCATGTTCATTGGATTACATCTTGATGTGTTTTGATGCATGAAATGACAAAGTGCACACTTTGGCACCAAGGTGGTGCATTCGGCCAAGAGTTGGAAATTTGGGGATTTGGTTGCTTTGGTGTTTTGATGTTTTGAACATGCTAAGTTCATCTTAGAATGATTTAGAATCATTTAAAATTGATTAGATCAATTTCGGACTAAAATGGACAAAATACCAATGTAAGGGCATTTCGGTAAATTCACTTGAATATGATTCATTTGAATTTTATTTCATAATTTGATTATTGGATAATTAAATAAATATGTTTATTTAATTAATCCTAGAAAAAGTTTTGAAATCGGAAAATACGATTTTCCACCGCTTCCGCTGCGTTACCGGATTTAGCCCCTAAAAACCCCTACACGTGGGGCCTTAGTGATTCATAGCGAGCAAAGATCTCTTAGTCTACAATTCCTAAAGCATTGTCACTCATGACTTTAAGCAGTGAACAAACGCCAGATCCATTTGCAGCCCAAATAACTATACTGCAAGAGCGATTACGAGCTTTGAAGGAGGATAACCTAACCATGCAAAACTCCAATTTAAACCTCCAAAAACAGCTGGAATGCGATTCATCTCAAACGATTCTACCGGTAACAAAATTTTATTTATTTCTCTTTGTCATAGCCACTTGACCAGTGATTATAACTTGACAATGTGGTAAATATCATGTAATTGTCTGGTCTTGCTAAAAAGGTCCTACGACAAATCAAGCAAGAAAACTTAGAAATTGATCAAAAAGTAATCTTTCATCAAACTTTCAAGGTTTTCATTACAAAAAAAAAAAGAAGTAAATAACAAATTGTATAAATCATTCTGCAAGCTCTTCGGTCGCCATAACTTCAGTAGAAGGCTGAACACCCTCAGATGGAACTTCAGAAGTTTGAACAAGAGCAGTAGATATTGGGTCAATTTCAGGCAATCCACAGTCTTTAACTGCTTCAGCATGTTTTGCCATAATAACCCCTTCATCTGCAGCACCTCCAACGATCGATTGCTCTTCAACCACCTCTTTCGAAAGCACTTCTTCCCCATTCTCTTCTTCCTCACCTTCGCTTGTAAGGGATAGCCCAGCAGCCAGCCTATCATATTCTCGGATCCATTTCTTTGGTTTCCAGGCGACATTCTGACCAGCTAGATACTCCTCCATTAGATTGCTCATCTCTTTCATCATCGATTCAAATGCGACCATTTCAAGTTGCTCGAGCAATTCGGCTTTCTCCTTCGTCAAACTCTCCATATTTTCTTTGTACACTTCGTTGGTAGCCTCAGACACCTCCTTCTCCAATTTCAGTGTCGCCTGAGCTTCCCTCAATTCATTTTCAACTTTTCTTAGCTTCCTTTCAGAAGCATCAAAATTCATTTTCAGTTCAGCAAAGTCTTTTCTGACAGATGTGTTCGCCTTTTCTAAATCCCTCGTCCTCATTTGGCTCAACTCAGCATACTCTTGCATAAAGAGGTCACACTCCATGACTTGAGACGAACTTCACTTAATTTCTTCCATTCGACATATAAAAATAAATATGTACACTTCCAAATATAAGTACCTGATAACTGAGAGCCGCAATCTTCTTTCTTGTTTCGGTTGGGCCCAGTTCAATCAACCGTTGCTCGTCTTCTTCAAGCAAAAGACTCTTAATGAATTTAGATAGGCTGGAGGGATCTGAAATTGCAGTGGACCCGTGAGGAATCCTCACTATAACACATTCTGTGTCTTCCTCCACTTCTACTATTGCCTTTCTCTTTTTTGAAGCAGAGGTCTTCTCAATCAGTTGTATCATTGATTCAGGAGCATCGGTCGGAATGACTTCTGTTGGTTTTGGGATTTCCACTTCGGTGGCTTCAGGCTCATTTCCTTTGATTTTCTTTGTCTTCCTCATGCTCCTCATTTCATCGAGTTTTGGCACCTTGAATGGACCCGACATCATTTCAGCTGCGCATAAAAATTCTTCTGGGGTCAGCGGTTTTAAAAACATCAGCTCTCCAAAAGTAACCTTAATCGCCCAAGTGCACAATATCACGACCAAAATATGTTTACTCAAAGCCAATGGGGTACCTTCTGAATCAAACACTACTTTCCACAACGGATTTAACCTCAGTCTCCTCTCTTCTAAAGCAGCTCTCCAATTCCTTTTCGAATCAGGCAATCTGAGAATGTACTTTGTGTTTGATATGACTCGACTGGTAGTATCAAATTTTATGTTCAATTGAAGACCTGGAAGAAGAAAAGAAGAATATTTTCAGTCCTACAAATTATAATATAATGTACTAAGATATGGATGAAGATGTACTCACTCGACGAACTCCAATGTTTAGGAATGTTACCACTCCCATTCGACCCAAATACATTATCTCCTCTAACGAAGAAATAACTTTTCTGCCAATCCCCCATGTCGTTTGTCTTAAGCCCCAAGACCAAATGCTCCCCCTTTTGTCGGAGATACAAGTGATACCTCCCTTTTTCTTTCAGGTGTTCCTTTATGTAGTATGTATACAACAAATCTTTTACCCCGAATTCAATCCCCAATTCAAAGGCCATACATTCAATCGACAGCAGAATCCTCCAAGTATTTGGCATCGGCTGAGAAGGAGCCAGCTGATAATGATCCAACACTTCCCATATTAACTTCGGAATAGGAAATCTGAATCCATCCATGAATGGACGTTCATAGAACCCAATCCATCCGGGAATTTTGTAATCTATCCTTTCAGTCGGCGACATTAATCTTACTTCTATTGATGGTGGAAATCTATATTTCAATTTCATCTCTCTCATTGATTTTTCAATACCAGTAGTATGGAGATATCCTGACTTTCATCTGGTTCAGTCGACTGTGAACATTCCCCATTGGCTCATGTGGAGTCAAGTTCAAGCTTGGCATTCATCTGGTCCAGACGACATTATAAACCCCTGGTCTTTAGAGCCATTGTATGGGGATTACCCTGACCTTCATCTGGTTCAGTCGACTGGGAACATTCCCCATTAGCTCATGTGGAGTCAAGTTCAAGACCTGGCCTTCATCTGGTCCAGACGACATTATAAACCTCTGGTCTTTGGACCCGTTGTATGGGGATTACCCTGACCTTCATCTGGTTCAGTCGACTGGGAACATTCCTCATTGGCTCATGTGAAGTCAAGTTCAAGACCTGGCCTTCATCTGATCCAGACGACATTATAAACCTCTGGTCTTTAAACCCGTTGTATGGGGATTACCCTAATCTTCATATGGTTCAGTCAAGTGGGAACATCCCGCATGGCTCTTAAAGAAACAAGTTCAAAGACCCAAAATTTTACCTACATATATTTTCATATATTTCGCTTCATACGACATGCTTGACAAATACTCTCCAAGTCAAAGAACTTCTTGACTTAGAGAGTAGGGGACAAACTGTACGTGCCAAATTTGGGCAAGGGCAAAACCGTCTTTCACTTCGAACCCAATACCAGGTGAGGCCCAAAGCGATAACCCAGCCCATTAAACGTTAAATCATTTACAAAAGCAAATCCAATAGCTTAAGGACAAACCCCCTAAATTATTCACCGACTGTTTCTCTCTTTTCCTAAACACAATATATATTATCACATTCAAATATTCTTCATCACCGAAAGATGAAATCCAGAGCACGTTGTGGGCTCATTTGCCAGAAATGTCAGCACGTTGTGGGCTCATTGCCAGCTTCTGTTACAGCTATAAAGTAATCTCTTCCAAGTCTATAAAAAGGGAGATAACTTAACATACGGGGGGTTTGAACTTCTTTCTTACAAGCCTCCGCTCTCTGACACTAGCTCTCTCAGAGCTCTCCATCCCCCTTATACACTTACCACCGCCCTCACGGCCACCGAAAGAGTTCAAGGTAACATCAAACCTTTCTTTCACATTTAATTTTATACTGCTCATTTCATACTATTGACTTGAGCGTCGGAGTGTCCCCGGCACCTACCACACCGGTGGAAAGTCTACTCCTGCTCATTCTACATTTGTCTTGCAGGATCGCTAGTGCCCACAACATACAAATTCTCGATTGTGGACCTCGGCCGAAATCCAGCATCCACAATTATTAAATAAATATATATTTAAACTCATTGATTCGTTTATTCATTTAAAATTCGTTTTATTATTTTCTTTTACTAATTATTATTCTTTTTCAATTAAGATTCGAGAAATTATTGTTAATTACCATTGAAAAAATAATATTGTCGATATTTGGTGAGCTATTTTTAGTAAATATATTAATTTTGTATTACATATGTGTATATTTATGAATTAATATTTATAAAATATAGTAGTTTGTGTTATTAAATAATATTATGACTAAACGAATATTTGTATCCGATCAAACATTAAAAACCGATAAAAATCGACAAACGTGTATAAGCGAATATTCTACATAGAATCAATTGTTCTGGAATAAGCTGTTTTTAGGTATAGAAGGAACGTACTGATTAGGGCAGGCAGGGAAGTAACTGAACTGCCTGAATGCCTGGAAGAGGAGAAGGTTTCCTAAGTCAAGGAAATGACATAGTTAAAGAGTAGTCAGAGAATGACAAGGTTTTTGTGAAAGACAAAGGCCTTGTCCTACTATTAATGGGAGCAACTGATATTGAATGGCTAATCGCTGCCAAAAATAAGAAGGATGTAACTGGTGTTCAATTTAGAAGGGTAACTACTTGTAATCGATCTTTGATTCCTTTCATGCCCTTTTTTTCCCGAGGAGTAGGGAATTACTCATCGAAGATAAAATAATAGTAGTCGGACTCAGAGCAGTCGGAGGAATAGAATAAGATTTTCATCTGATGATCTATTTGCAATAGATGGTGTAAAATAGACACATGTGTTTTAAATGGAATTACTAACTGCAGTTATTTCATCATCTGTGGCACTGACTTGAGGTGAGGAATCGAAGGGGCTATATGGTGCCTAGCGGTTTCACATGAAGGCCTTGTTCTTCTCTCTAGCTTAAAGGGGACGATTCGATTACTCGAGATAATAGAAATGAATATCAGAAAAATTTCCTTTCAATAGACTCGACTGTTTTGAATAAATTTTTGTAAAAGAAAGTAAAAGTGAGTGCACTACTAGGAGTGTGACGCTTTGTTTAGGCTTCCATTTCTAGGGTTACAGATAGAAGGATAAGGGCGTCGTAGTAATTGAAGAAGAATCTACTGCTGGGGAAAGATACAGATGAAGTGAATCAATAGGATAAGGGACAAATGACACAGAGGGAAGAGAAGTCTTAGTTGAATAAATGCTGCCGGTCAGTCCTCCATTCCATTAGGAGGGCTCCATATCCTTTCTTCCTAACAGCGTATATGCGATTAAATGATGGACGTAAGGGGACTATTTCATATAGCAATAGATGCCATAGAGTAGGGCAGAAGACGCACAGGCTAGCATTCCAAGTGGGTCAAGTCGGAGAGGAAGAAAAATGCCAATTACCAGTCGCAGTAGCAATAGGATAAGGCATAGAGATATCAGCAGGACGGATAGGGGGAAGGGTATTGAAAATATCAATATATGCCACATCAGACTCAAAAGGGACCGATAAGCCTTTGATGTTGATGCAAGTGTGCAAGTGAAGAAGAATGTTAGAGATTCCAAGTAAGGGCATTCTTCCCCTTCTCTAGATTAAGGCCTAGGCTAGCGGCCTCTGATAATTTGCACTTCTCATAGAGGTCTCATACCCAATCAACTGTTGGGGTTTTGGGCGATGGAGTGCAGATGAAGCACGATTCGGGCGAAATCATATTTTAAAACTTTTTCAAAATCCCGAATAAATTATTCAATATCTAATATGAATAATTTATTCATATTTCACCTAAACCTATTTATTTAATATCAAATGTTAATATAAATGAGGTTGAAAATTCACGAAACTTTTACGAAAACCGTTTTTCCGCAAAATGGCCTAAAACACGTTTTCGACTGAACCGACCACCCGACACTTATGGAAACTGCACAGGTCAGTTCCAATAGTGTTGGGGCAGTTCATGGAACGGTTTCACTGTTTAGACAGCCGTCACCCGGTTGGCTCAAAATCCAATGGTAACACCATTTTTGGCCGTTTTCGCTTATTTCAAGTCGGAAACACTTTCCGGCAATTATTCCAACTCCCAAAACACATCCAATACATTCTAAAGACAACATTTTTATCACAAAATCAATAAATTTTCCAGGTCTGAAATATTGACCAAATTTTCCAAAATACATGCTTTAAATCCAATGTTTTTCAAGATTAATCTAATTAATCAAACACCAAATGAGTCCCACCATACATGAAGTACTCTAGAATAATTCTAGGTTATCTTAGAGTGGATCAACAACTCTAGAATGGAAACTCATCAACAATTGATTAAATTGGATGCAAAATACACTAATTCTATCCAAAATCTACTTCACACATGCCAACAACTTCCAATCCAACATCCACAATCAAAAGCCCCAAAATTTCAGATTTGTAAGAACCCTAGAACCATTCTAAGTCATCAAGAAAATAAGAAATCAAATTTCTTAGCCTTGGTTTTGAAGACTTACCTTAAATCTCCAAAGATCCTTAAGCGTTTTCTTGATTTTCCTTCAATTTTGTGCTTGAATCATCAAGCATCAATGAAACCCATTTTCATCTTCCTTATTTGAGACTTTTCGGCAGTGAATGAAGTGAACAAGAGAGAAACAAATTTTTCCCTTTCAATATTGTGTTGACCGAAATTTAGAGGGCATTTTTTTCCATTTGCATTATTTAATCTAATTAATTAAATAAAAATACATGTTAAACTTTATATTATCAAATCAAAATTGGACACACATAAAGTTTAATTAATGCAAGCCAAAAGAACCAATAATAATTAAACAAGTTCCATAACATTTATGGAAAAGTTTATTGATTAATAATTCAAATATTTAACAAATAAATATCCAAATAATTAATTAATGTAATTATTATTATATATGTATTTTTATTTACAATAAATAAAAAATATATATATTTATGGAAAGTGCCAAAATCTAATTTGACGAATAATTAATGTGTATCTAATCATATTATGTATCAAATACAAATACACAATAATTATTAGCGGACAAAATTTCCTAATGCATGTGTTATCGTTTAACCGATTAAACGATCCGAATTAACTCATTTAATCCGGTGAAGTATTATAAATAATCCGTATTATTCATATCGAGTTGCCCAAGTGCTCAACGAGTACACTTCATATTATGGGACTCTATAAATTTAGGTTTATCCATCACGAAATCCAATTTCGTGTCCATAATCCACCAACTCATGGATTATGACGACCACTGATAATCTTGCTAAACTATACAAGCCGAGGTCATAGCATACGTATAATCCCTCTGTCACAGGCCATTCGTATTATACCTGAGATATAGATGAGAACGTCAAATTCGTTTGGTATAATACATTTGACTTTCAATTTATGATCTCGATATAACACTCAGAACTGATTTCCGAAGTTATACTACGGCCATGGATTTACTAGATCGTAAACACGTGATGGATGGCTATGCCCTGTACACAAGACTGACAGATCCTATCTTGATATGCACTGGATATCATGAGCATCAGTCCACACCCAACGAACAGGTGGAGGTCTGATCATGAATAGATAGTTGACGTGACTGCCATCAAAGTGTGGAGGATATCTCATATATCCCACTGTGGTATCTCAAGTCGAATGACCACTATGCTCGCCCAACTCGAGAAGGTTCCTATTGAAGTTGGTGTACCATATATTAGGAAACCTTTAGTGTGTCGTTCAATGTCTTATCAAATAAACACCTACATGTCTATACGAGTCTCCCGAGACTCATGGTTTACTAGGATAAACCATCAGAACAAGTCATGATATACGACATGTACTGGTCTCAGCAGATTTTACTAACCGATCCGTGTTAGTAAATCCTGACTATGAATTTTATTTAAGGATATACAACTAATAGTGTGTTTCCCAATGTCAATTAAAAATTACGTTGTAACTACGCACTATACTGTAAATCCTAAGGTCTTTGTCTAATATACACGTATCATTGAACCAGATTTAGTTTCGATCTAATAGTAATCAGATATCTAATCGCAATTAGATTGAATAAGCGTATAAATGACAATGGTGCTACCATTAAATTAGTAATATTATAGAAAATACAATTGCTTGTATTTATGAATCAGACATAAATACGATCTGGATTGACACTCCGAGCACCAACCCTAACATCAACAACCACAATTACATCATCATTGACTGGCCTTCTTCCCGTGGCCACCTCTATCACCACTTCCACAGACTAGACTACAAGATGATCATAGCAGATTTCACCTTATCCGACATAGACCATTTCGAATGATAGCAGAATGACTCAAGGATAAGCCATTGGGCCAAGCAGCAAGAATAAAGAGCTATAGTGCTACACTAGGAAGAAAGATCGATCTAATATATGATATCCTTACTTTACTTTCAGGCTAAAGGAAAGAAAATCACATATTGATCTCTCTAATTGATTCGGGAAAACTAATTCTCTTGTTATAGGGGGTAGCCATCAACGATTGAGGAAAGCCGATCTGTGGCAGTCAACAAGCTGCATTTGTCATAGGAGCGAACCCTACCCTCTTCATTCAAATAAGGACGAGCTCTATCCACTGTCCCTAGAGTTGACCGACGATTTGAAGGAGAAGAATGAAACTCTCTAATGGGTACAATCCTCTTTTTGAAAGCGCTCTGTCCAGCTTAGCGCATGGAAAGGAAAGTCATTCTAATAGGGTAGAGGTCAGTGCTCAAGTCCAACGTTGTGAGTGAGTGAGTCTTTTATACTTATTCAGCTGGGCAAAGAGACATAGAGGGTTTCAATCGATTAGAGCTAGGCTAAAGCAAAGCACCTACTCGAGCAGAGACCTTTCTTATATATATATATATAATTTAACAGTCTAATTGTGACTCTTTCTCCATCCAACCTAACAGCTGGAACTATCACTATTTAGTCAGTAAGTGGGGATACAAGGTAATAGGCTCTCTCTCACTCCTTTTGGTTGGAGGTATCAGTGTGCCCGTTTCTGTGCCTAAGGGAATGAGAAAATATGGATGGGTGGTCAGAACCAGAATTTGGTGGGTTGCGTATGAACTGAATTTATGAGTTCTCTGACCCCGACTTTCGAAAAAAAGTCCTGACGTGGCCCGGGTTATGTTGGTAGATAAATATCCAGAAGTTCATTCAAAGACAGATATGGCAGCAGGTAGGGTTGCTAGTTCAAGTGGGCCAAGCGGCCCGATCAATCATTCTGCCATCAAAGCTGTATAACCTATGGTTGGGCTAAGGTAAGCAGTAGGACGTACGACTGGGCTAAGGTAAGCTAAGCTATTGGTATAAGAACTAGGCTCGATGTAATTAAGACTAAGAAAGATTCTTATTACGCCTTTCTAAGGAAATCTCCTCTATTGACTTGAAACAATGGTATATACCGCCTAAAATAAATAAAATAAGAGAAATTCCGCCGAAAGAGATATGAAATATCACAGAGCTATGGACTTGAGTTCGGGAATGGGGCTTCTGCCTTATGGAATTCGACCCAATAAAGTAAGAAATCTCAGAGTACACATTCTAAGAGTAGACCCTCGGGTGGGGAAAAAGCTGACTAATAAGAAAGAGTCTAGTTACAACGCATGAGAATCGGTGGATTCCTATAACGAATTGCTTTCCTTTAGGAGTACTTGCTTGGCCCCATTAAAAGCTTTGCTAACCTTGACTCGCTTAGAAATTTTCTAACGTGCGACTGCACTTCCTGGGACGTAGACAATTACCTGTTTTTGGTTTCATTCATAGACTTTTATTCAAGTTACTTATTCTTTAATATAAGGATCCCACTTTCTTTTAGTCGAGGTAAACTAACTTGCGCACGGAGGAACAACGGATTTGATTGATCTTCTCCACTGGAAGACTTTTCTACTTACGAGATCTTCTTTGATTCAAGGTAAGCGAACATGGCTGTCTTCGGCAAAGGGAAGCGAAATACCCAACTCCCTGAAAAGGAGGTGATCCAGCCGCACCTTCCAGAGCTAAAAGAGAAGAACGAGAAAGGATTCAGGCACGACTCCTGTCGGGGAAAACCCCCTCCACATCCCATTCCAAACTAGTCGAGCCAGACTTCCCAAAAGAAGCAGCTTCGCTCCCGGACCAATGATTTGACCTGAACTATAGGGACTAAGTTACTTGTAGTAAGAGAAAGGGACGGGACAGCCATGCGAAGATCTAAAACAAGGGCTTTCCCGACATCGAGACTTTGAGCTTAGCCTTAGTTGCGAGTGTCACTTCAGCATGATGGCTTTTCCAAATTCGATAGCCCGCTGGAAAAAACCTTTCTATTAGTAAGTAGCGGAAGAGCAGATCTCTGTTTATACTTTCTCCGCTTCAGGTGTTGGAGAACATAACCTATTCTTCTTCGGAAGTGTCCCTATTTGTGAGTTGGCTGAGACCAGTGTCTCGTAAGCGTTCCCACCTCGGGCTGCTGCCACGATTAACTTCAACGTGAAGAATGGGCCGTGAGCGCAAGGCATTTGGATGTCCAGTTTTCGAAACGGAGAGAGGGGGGCCGGTATGGCTCTATGTCACATTTTCTACGCGTAAGTCTATTAAATCAGAAAAGAAATCCCTTGGATAGAGATCTAGCGGACAAGCCTCTATGGACGTTGAAGTCAAATCCCTTCCCAATCCTGCTTTTTGTTTGATTGGCTTTTGTATGAGAACACGAACCTTCAAAGATGTGGAATAAGGTTTATGAGTCACCGGCTCTTTCGTATGAGAGGTGATCGTAGTGATAGACTGGTGAGATTCTATCTTTCGGTTTTCTCGTTGGGGAAGTTTGTTAGGGTTACTGGTCAGAGTGCCAATTCGAATCATATTTATGTCCGATTCATAAATACGAGCAATTATATTTTCCATAATATTATTAGTATAACGGTAGCACTCTTGTCTTTTATACGCTTATTCGATCTAATTGCGATTAGATATCTGATTATGATTAGATAGAAGCTGAATCTGGTTCAATGATACATGTATATTAGACAAATACCCTAGGATTTACAGTATAGTGCGCAGTTGCAATGTAGTTTGTAATTGACATTGGGAATCATACTATTAGTTGTATATCCTTAAATAAAGTTTCCGGTCAAGATTTACTAACACGGGTCGGTTAGTAAAATCCGCTGAGACTAGTACATGTCGTATATCATGACTTGGTCTGATGGTTTAGTCATACAATCAATACATGAAAGTTCTCACAGACACATGGGATAAACACTCCATGTGAAAATTTTCGGTGGTCAGTTCGATGGACACGAGCAACTCATGCATCCATGTGATATACCAAGCGGACGGATCTCCGCTAGTAGCCTATGAGATCGACTACCCCACTTAAGGGCGGATCATATCATCATGCTAGTCTCACCGCTTTGTGAATGCCCAGATTATTCACAAAACTATGACTAGGAATTTTTAAGAGTAATGATTCTCATAAGGCGTGGAAGCCATCATCTTATTACTCCAAAGGCTTTATTACAGTGTTTGATGATTTATATAATCTATGTAAGACACGTATAATAAAGATTGTCATTTTATTAATTAATAAAAATATTACAAATACATGTACATATAGCCCATCCAGGTATAGGGCATATCCTTAACAATCTCCCACTTGCACTATAGCCAACTGGTATGAATTTGGACACCATACTCTCGGGTGTGCCTATCATGCTTTTTTTTAGTCAGCCCTTTAGTCAGCGAATCTGCAAGATTATCTTCTGTGGATATTTTCTCTATAATAACTTCTTTTCTCTCAAAAATCTCCCTGATGAGATGAAATCGCCTGAGTACATGTTTGGATTTCTGGTGGGACCTTGGTTCCTTTGATTGAGCAATGATGCCCGTGTTGTCACAGTACATCGTGACGTCATTCTTTATCGTGGGAAGCACTTCCAGCTCCGTGATGAACTTCTTTATCTTGGATTTTTAAATTTTGAGGGTTTGATACCATATTGGAGAAATTGGTAAGCTATGAGATGTTTTTTTAAATGTTTAGTAGATAAAGAATTATATGATAGGATGAAATATCCAAAAATTAGGAATCTTGAATATTGGGTTAAAGAAAGAAAAATGAATAGATTAAGAATTGATTGATGATGAAATGGTGGTTTAGTATATATGAAAATGAAGTTTTGTGATGGATTGTGTAATTGTGGTGTATTTGAGTAAGAAAGACTTGAAGAAGTGAGCTTTGAATCCTGTAAATTAGGCTCGCGTCGCAACGCGTACTGGAAATTTGGTGCAGAATGCCTTCTGGTTTGAGAGCGTTGCGACGCGAATTGGAATTTTGTGCATACGTTTCTGGAACCGTGAGCTTCGTGACGCGCAATGCCTTGCGTCGCGACGCAAAGATCAGAATTTCCCAAAACCAGTTTTAAACCATCACAGTTCCACTTTAGCATTGTAGAGGCCACCTTATAAGTCTCGTAATAGTTCGTATACATACCTTACATCAAGAAACAAGCACGATAAGCCTTGTAGATAAAATATATTGATTTATTAATAAACTTAGCTAAGTTCCGAAGCTCATTTTACAACATATATGTTAATCAAGTTTTCGATAATAAATTATCCACAAGAACCACGATCTTCTTCGATGAGGGGACTCAGTACTAGCCAAAATCCAAAATCAATGAGTGGATATTTTCTTTTAAGCTGATTTTCATTATATTGTTGCTTAAATCAGACTTACTTGTAGCTTTTAGAGTGTTAGATAGTTTTATTATCAGTTATGTTTTGTTTAGCATGTTTAAGAAATGATTTAGAAAAGAAATATTTTTAAACATGAGATTTATTTTTTCAAGACATGAGGGAAAAACTCACCTCAATATGTAACTTATTACAGACTTGGAATTGATGGATGACATGTGCACATGTAGAGGACTGGGGGAACATCGATACGTAACGCCCCCAGATCCTAGTTCAGGACTAGGGATGACAAATGTCCATAGATCCTAGTTTCAGAGCTTGAAGGGTAGCATAGATCTGCACCCCCAGTTCTAGTTCAGTGGCTTGGGGGACAACGATATGTAACGCCCCAAGACCATTAGTTTCAGGGACAGTAGTGGCATGCTTTGGGGGACGGCGATACATAACGCCCCAAAGTCATAGATTTGCACTTCTGGCTCTAGTTAGGCATATGAGGGGACGACGATACATAACACCTTCATAAGTCAAGTTTTTCAGAGACATATCAATTTTCAGATATCAGGTTTTTCAGAAAGCAGTTTTCAGAGATCAGATTTTAGAAACATTTTTCAGAAAATAGACATTTCAGAATAGATCTTTCAGATATAAGTTTACAGAACCAGACTTTCAAAAGCAGATTTCAGAAAGATAAGTTTTATAAAAGAGATTTCAGACAAGGTTTTTCAGAAAAAGAGTTTTCGTATAAAGCTATCTTTGAATTTTGGTTAGAATCCCAATATTTATATAACAATATTTCAATTTTCGTCCACTCACTTAGATCGCACAACGATCTAACCCCCCATTCCCGGTTTCCTTATTTTTACAGGTATTCTCGGAGGATGAGCTCAGGAGGACGGATACTGATGCAGTCACTAGGGTATGAAGTCCACCAGTTCAAGTCAGAAAGAGTGAGAGTCCAGTTAGAGTCAAGTACAAGTTATGTATTAAGTCTTTTGTTATGTGATAGTCATTGTAAAAGTAAATGTTATTAAGTACATAATTATTTATGTTGAGTTTTATATTTTGTTATTAAGTTTGGGCTTCAGTCTCATACATAAGATATTTAAACAGAGAAAATAGTATTAGCATTGTTCATGATTACAGAGTCATAGGCTCAGAGGAATAGTACGACATATTCTCTGTCTGTAGCATCTCTCGGATTGGGGATGTTACAATATCGGATTGAGATGGTTCCAATGTATATTTTCAGGAGAGACTGTGAGTCGCTCACATTTAACTTTTAAAAAAAAACATTTAGTCCCAATTAAATACAAGAATTGGATGAATGACTTTGCTAATATTAAAATTTTGACCATTAGAGAATGTTTTTTAATATTTTACATTAAATATTCATATAATTCAACTCTAATCATGAATACATATATATGACAATGATAAGTTAAAATATTTTAGTCACATAATATTCCAGGAATCTCAATTGAAGAATGATTTCAAGATTAAAATAAAATCACTCAATAAGTTTTATCATGATTATAACATTATTTATGGAAATCAAATAAAAGCGTGACCTTAAGTGGTCTAGAAGATTATATATGAAATCAAACATAAAAAAGTTTATATTTACCACTAATTATGTTAGTGGCCAATAAATATATAATGACCAAATAAAAAGCCCACGAAGCCAACTAATATAGACACCACCATTGGTCGTTAAAACGTATAGATTGGCCAGAAATTATAGATGCATATATGATCTTTTAGTGAAGATATAATATATATTTTTGTAACTATTGTACTGAGCCGTATTACTGTATTGTTAGCGTGACTAAGTAATGTAGTCCATCATCACTAATTATTTTGGTCAATAGAATAATAATATGTAACTCTTGTATCTTTAGTGATTATTTAGTTGTTCGCGTGCTAAGGTGACCGGCGTAATCACACACGTATAACGCAAGCGCACGTATCGTTCAAGTAGTATAAATGTATTGATCCCATGAGGACTTAATACCTAAGCTATTAATTTATGAAGCCAAATTTTTACAAGTATCTAATAGATTGGTTGTTTGATTGGATGTTGACTTTAAATTTAAAACAAGTAAATAAAATATCGCGAAAGTGAATTAAAGGAAAATTAAATATTATAAAACTATCTAGGGTTGTGAATCATTCCAACATCTTTTAAAGATGAAGTAGTTATCTCATGTTTGTGTAATATATTGGTTTACTAACCTGGAACACGAAATTATGCAAAAGCCTCTGTCGATGGTCAGACGCAAATACCCAATGTAAACCAATTAATCATATGTCTATGCCAACCAAGTTACCTGAATTCATTAAGATTAAGTTCCAATTGTGGCTACCCCTCCCGACATGTATATGTCTATCCTGTAAGGAAATCTATTAAAGGATTATCTATTCTAAAAAAAGATAGTGGGCTATTAAGTCTAAGGCTGAAACCTAAAATTCCTTTGTCAAGTTTATTTTAAGCTTACCACATCAATCTTATTAATGGCCAGTTAACAAGAAACATTAAGATTAAGACTTAATAAATAAACTTTTATATTACCCAAGACATGAAATAACCCATAATAAAACGGTGATATTGGAATTCATCACAACCCCAGATAACGGACTTAGTTAAGACACATATCTAAGGCTAATAAAATCTTAAATAAAATAAAAGACATAAAGTAAATGCTGGAAATTAAATAAGGTAAATGTTGGAAAGTAAATGCTGGAAATTAAAAATGTAAAAGTACAATAAAAGAAAATATTGGGGGTTAGAGGATCCACTTTTATTATTTCAAAATTAGAAATCTCTCTTTTTGTGAATGTTTATCGATTAATTAATTATATTTAACCAGACCATAAAGGCGGTAATTCCATTTATCTCAATTAAATCCAACCGATCATATAGGCGTTAACAAGGTAATTACCTAAATCGACCATATAGGCGGAAACTATGTCTGAAATGTAAAACCGACCATATATGCGGTAAATAAGGTTGTCACCTAAACCGGCCATATAGGCGATAACTAATTAATCCAAATTTTAATTAAAATAAGGGAGATTAATCTAATTTATTATATTAAAAGTCTTACATTTTCACCCCAGCAGAATGAGATTACCTGCTCATGCTGTAAATGAAAACACACAAAATTTTATTAATTAAATAAAAAGAAAATACAAGAAAACTTAAATAAATATACAAGACACTTTCCTTTAGGTTTTCATGGAGAAATTCCTCCAAAGAAAGCATGAGAAATTTACAAAATTTAGCTTGGTATTTATAGGAAAATCTAAAGGCTTCCACCAATTTCTCCACCAATTGCTCCACCAAATATGGCACCAAACATGGCATGAAACATGGCACCAAACATGGCACCAAATCCTCCACCAAACATGCAAGCATGTTCGGTGGAAGTTTGATAATTTTTATTTTTTTATTTTATTTTATATTTTGAAAATGACTATAGTAATTACACAAAATACACTGGATTATTCATCAATTTCGATCTTGAAAATTTAAAAATTCGAAAATATTTAAAACTTCAGAGTTGTAGAAATTTGTGTCTTCTTTAATTTAGAACTTGAATCAGCTCAATCAAATATCAGATGAAAAATTTATGGCCAAAATACCAAACTTGCGCAAAATTGGAATTTAGGACTGCACTTCATGCTGCGTATAGTAAATTTCCTTTTTCGCCAATTTTTGCTCCGGATTTCATCGTTTTAGCCCCGAGTTGATTCCATTAAGTCCCGATACTTTATTTATCTACAAAACACATCAAAACACATCAAAACGTTCATCAAACCCGAGAAACTAAACAAAATATTAGGTAAAATGGGCAGTAAATATTGATATATTTTCCGCTCATCACACCCCCAAACCTAACATTTTGCTAGTCCTCGAGCAAAATAATAAAATACATTAAATAATTAAAATTAAACTAAGCCACTTTCGTAGAGATCACGGTTGCATTTAGCATATGCAACAAGCCTTTAAACCCCTAGTTGTCCCTAGTGGACGAGTTGTAGTCTCGTGAGGGTTTACAGCGACGATACCCACAAACGTCTTATAAAAGTAAAAAGATAGTAAAACTAATGCACACAAAAGCAAAAAGACAAGAGAAAAGAAGTTAGTGACTAAACATGTGAAACTTCTTATCCAAGGTAATAGTTGTTTTGTTTCTTTTTAAATTACCGAATAAGTAAATTCTCCGATTATTTTTACCATTCTTCATACACACAGCAAACAAGATATTAATCAAGTCATTGTGCCCACAATAGTCACAAGCGTAGTTGAAAAAAGAGTAATATTTTTGTCCTAAAGTTATATCAGAATTCACACATTTTTTAAGAATGGAATATTTTTTTTTTCTGATTTTTCTGATTATTTATTTATTTATATATAATATCTTCCATCTATGTAGCGAGCTTTGGGTCAGTGACTCCCAAACAAGTTGGCTTTAGGGAACTAGGTGTTAAGACACCCCTACAGACTTAATTACTCAGACTTCAGATATATATATATTTTTGCAACATCTTCGATCCATGTAGCGAGCTTTAGGCCAGTGACTCCCAAACCAGTTGGCTTTAGGGCACTAGGTGTTAAGACACCCCTACGGACTTAATAACTCGGATCTCAGACGTTTTTTTTCATTATTTTTTTCCTCCATCGCTTTTGTAGATGCTTCCTCCAATTAAACTAGAGCACTGAATATTACAACTCGCCAATTACAACTTATGTCCGTATGTTACCATGCATGTTGATAATACCTGTCAATTGAGCATATGAAGATTCATTTTAGTCAGTTTTATTGAGAATTCACAAATTAAATAATTCAAAAGGAAATAAATAAAAATTAACTTGTTCCGAAATATGTTGAGATACGTCTCAAGAGTGGAAATTCCTTACATAGCTATCTCACATCAATTTCACATGATTAATCAAATTAAAAACACAAAATATTTTTTTTTAATTTTTTCGAAAATTTTTCAATTTTTTTTCGATTTTTTAGAAAATTTTGACTAAAAATAAAATAATAAAAACAAGATACTGATTAACTATTCCCCTCCCCAAACCTAAATGAGACATTGTCCCCAATGTCTTAAAAAGTAGAAGAAGAGTTTAGAAACAGTACCTGGTTAGCAGAAATTCTACATCTAACATAAAAATTAGAGGTTAAGATCCAGATTTATCCGACGCTTCTTACCACGATCATCTTCAGACCATTTTATATTGGAAATGATATGGTCAATTTGTGGTTCATAGGCTAAGATTTGGTCAATTAAATCATGGGCAGTTCTGGCAGTGAAAATGAGATCTTTCATAGGTTTTGTCACGAACCCATTTCTCTGGGAATCATCAAGAAACACACAAAGAAAAGCATAAAATCCATCAATGTTAAACAGTCCAAGCGGTTTCTGGTGTATGTTCAGGTTCGCCCAAGATAGTACTGTAAAAATTTCCTCCATCGTTCCCAAGCCACCTGGCAAAGCAATAAAAACATCAGCACGATTAATCATTTCTACTAGTCGTTCAGACATACCTGACACGGTAAGTTCTTCTCTGTTTGATGGTCATATCGGATTAGCCTCCGCCAAGGGTTTTGGGATGATTCCCAAAACTTGACTGCCTCATTCCTGTACAGCCTTTGAAACGATCCCCATGAGTCAAAGATTGCCACCGCCATATATTAAGTGCATATTTCTTTCGGCTAAGACTCGACCCAATTCTTGTGCTGCTGCTACGTATTGTGGCTGGGTACCAACACTAGTACCACTAAACACACATATATTTTCAACTCGTCTTCTTGATGTGGATTCCATTTTAACTCTGGATGTCTTCAAAAGTGCAATGATGAGTTGATTTTATACTACATGAAAAGGGTGAGTAAACATAATAGCACTAGTACCTACCAAATGATAATTATTAGTTAAACAGTAAAATGAATCATGAAAGGTCAAAAAGGTCTAGATCCTGTCGGAGAAAATAAAAGAAAATAACAAAACAAATCACAATTATTTGGAAAAAATAAAGAGATATAATATTTACAATAATTTATGGCTTGATTGATATCTATGCGTCAGGGACAAGCTTCCCATCCAATTTTCTTATAAATCGGCAAACATGGTCTTTTTGAGTCAGATTCCCGAGACTTAACTGTTGTCTTTCTTTTTGGAATTGTGTATATAACACGCGAATGCGTGATACACATATCCACTGGGATGCGTCTCAAGAGTCTTAGATATGTCATCCAAAGACTCCTTACTCAAGCCATCCCTAATGAAATTAATCTTATCTTCACGGTTATCAGACACCATTCCTAAAGAACGACAACGAGTTTCGCAAAACATACGAGCACATTTGTAACAAACACCCATTCTTTTGGCTTTTCTCTTTTTAGCATAGGTGTTTCTTCCTAAACCAGGCAGATGTGAAATAAAAGAATCAGAGGACTCACCTACCAATCGGACCCGTGCTTCAATAATCCAACGAATGTCATTAGGAATACCTTTGATCATCAATAATCTCATCCGTTCTAAGCGAGCTTTGTAGACTTTCATCAGAGATTTTTTAGGGAGAGAAGGAAATTGCTTGTAAAGATTTGCGAGAAATTCTTTCATCATGAAATCTAACTTTACCTACACAAATTAAACACACAAAAATAAAACACACCAAATCACAATATATACACAAATTGCATGAGTTGCCTCCCAGCTAGCGCTAAGTTTAACGTCGTCAGCTAGACATGACTGCCCGAATGTTAGACTGGATCTAAAAGTTGACCGGTACATAATCACACGCGTATAACGCAAGCGCATGTATCATTCAAGTAGTATAAAAAGTATCGATCCCACGAGGACTTAATACCTAATCTATTAATTTTATGAGGTCAAATGATTACTAGTATCTAACAGGTTGATTGATTGATTTGAAATGATGATGATTTTGAATTTAAAAACAAGTAAATAAAATTACGCAAAAGTAGGTTTAAGAAAATTCAATATTAGGAAACTATCTAGGGTTGTGAATCTTCCAATATCCTTTTAAAGATGAAGTGGTTATTTCATTTTTGTGTAATATATCGGTTTACTAACCTGGAACACTAAATTATGCGAAAGCCTCTGTCGATGGTCAGACGCAAATACCCAGTATAATCCAATTGAACCATATGTCAATGTCAATCAAATTACCTGGATTCATTAAGTTTAAGTTCCAATTATGGCTACCCCCGCCCGACAGGTATATGTCTATCCTATAAGGAAATCTATTAAATGGTTATCTATCCTCAAGGAAGATCGTGGGCTATTAAGTCTAAGGCTGAAACCTAAAATTCCTTTGTCAAGTTTATTTTAGATTTACCAGATCAATCTTATTAGTGGCCAATTAACAAGACGCATTAAGCTTAAGACTTAATAATTAAACCTTTAAATTACCCAAACTTTAAAATAACCCCTTATAAACCGGTGATATTAGAATTCATCACAACCCCAGATAACTAACTTAGTTACGACACATAACTAGGGCTAGTAAAAACTTAAATAAAATAAAAGACATAAAGTAAAATGCTGAAAAGTAAATTGCTGAAAAGTAAATGACGGAAAGTAAATGCTGAAATTAAATACTGAAAATTAAAAGCTGAAAAGTAAATGCTGAAAGTAAATTACTGAAAAGTAAATGCTGAAAGTAAATTGCTGAAAGTAAATTGCTGAAAAGTAAATACTGAAAGTAAATTGTTGAAAAGCAAATAAAGTAAAAGTACAATAAAAGAAAATGTTGAGGTAAAATGATCCACTTTTATTACTTCTATTTTAGATATCTCCCTTAAAATAATATATTAACTTTGCATGATAATTACCAACCAGCCATATAAGCGGTATCCAGATTAAGTCAAATTAATAATTAACTACCAACCGACCAATCAGGCGGTATCCAGTTTAGTCAGGTTAAAACCAATTTAAATAATTACCAACCGACCAATATGGCGGTATCCTCGTTAGGTCAGGTTTTAACTAGTTTATATATTATAATTAAGGGAGATTAATCTAAATATTAGTAATAAAAGTTTTACCTTTTACCTCAGCAAATGGGAGTTACCTCCTCATTACTGAAAAGTAAAAACTGAAAATTAAAGAAAGAAAAGTACTGTGCGTAAAAGTAAATTGCGGAAAGTAAAAACTGAAAAGTAAAGAAAAGAAATTGCGAAAGCAGAAATTAATTACTGAAAGCTGTAAATAAACAAACAAGATACAATCTTTTTAGTATTCTTAAGGAATTCCTTAGAAGAAAGTATGAATTTACAAATGAAATGGCTTGGTATTTATAGGCAAAATTTTTCCTCCATCAAATCATCCACCAAATCCATTATTAATTGCTCCACTAATTGCTCCACCAAATCCATTATTAATTGCTCCACTAATTGCTTATCATGTTTGGTGGTGATTTGATAATTTTTATTATTTATTTATTAATTTATTTTTTGCTTTGAAAATGATTGAAAATGACTTTAATAATTACACACAACACACTTCTGGATGGTTCATCAATTTCGGGTATTAAATATTTAGAATTAGAAATTATTTTGTCTTTCAAAGTTGTAAATATTTGAGTCTTCTTTAATCTGGAACTTGAATCAGCTCAATCCGATATCGGAGTAAGAAGTTATGCCCAAAATATGACAGATGCAAAAAATTAGAATTTCCAAAACTGCACTTCGTTGAAACGCCCTTTCAAGTTTCCAATCTCCAAAATTAATATGTCAAGTCCAATTTTTGCCCTTATTTTACCCACATTTCATCCTAAATGATTTCATTGTGTCCCAATATTATTTTATCTGTAAAATAAACTAAAACACATCAAAACGTTCATCAAACCCGAGAAACTAAACAAAATATTAAGTAAAAGGGGCGGTAAATATTGATATATTTTCCGCTCATCAAAAGTGTGACACTTTCTTTTTGTCGCTCAAATGATTCTCCCCAGTAGTGCTTGACACGCTGAATGTTAACCTTGAATGTTTCGTTGGTGTTGGGATCAAGTAACTCAACAGCTTCATATGGTAAAACCTGAGTAATCACAAATGGACCTGACCACCTTGATTTCAACTTTCCAGGAAAAAGTTTCAACCGTGAATTTTACAACAACACATGCTGCCTCGGTTCCAAATGTCTGTGCACTATTTTTTGATTATGCCATTTCTTGGTCTTTTCCTTGTATAATCTGGCATTCTCATAAGCCTGTAGGCGAAATTCTTCCAATTCATTGAGTTGGTGGAGTCGTTTCTCTCATGCAGCTTGTGGATCAAAATTCAACTTCTTCAGTGCCTAGAACACCTTGTGTTCAAGCTCAACTGGTAGATGGCATGCTTTCCCAAACACCATTCGATATGAGGACATACCAATGGGTGTCTTGTAAGCTGTCCTATAGGCCCATAATACGTCTTCCAGTTTTGTAGACCAGTCTCTCCTTATTGATCCAACGGTTCTCTCCAAGATTCTTTTGATCTCCCTGTTTGAAACTTCAACTTGCCCATTTGACTGTGGATGGTAGGCTGTGTCAACCTTATGGGTAACTCCATATTTGCATAGAGGTGCATCAAAGTATCTGTTGCAGAAATGTGAGCCACCATCACTGATAATTGCACGAGGTGTTCCGAAGTGAGTGAAAATATTCTTTTTAAGGAACTTGATCACCACTTTTGAATCATTTGATGGCAGTGCAATTGCTTCAACCCATTTGGAGACGTAGTCTACTACAACTAGAATGTACAGGTTTCCAAATGATGGAACAAAGAGTCCCATAAAATCAATTCCCCACACATCAAATATCTCCACTTCCAGAATATTTTGCAAAGGTTCTTCATTCCTCCTCGAAATATTTCCCGTTCTCTGGCACATGTCACAATGAAGAGCAAATAGATAAGCATCTTTAAAAAGAGTGGGCCAGAAAAAACCTGATTGTAGGACTTTGGCTGTAGTTTTATTCCCGCTGAAGTGTCCGCCATATGGTAAAGAATAACAATATTGCAGGACAATGTTGACCTCCTCATGTGGAACACAACGTCTCAGTAATTGATCTGCACAGCGTTTGAACAGGTACGGCTCATCCCAGACATAGTGCTTGACTTCCTTGAAGAACTTCTTTCGTTGCTGAGTTGTCCATTCCAACGGTCATTTTCCTGAAACTATGTAGTTGACATAGTCAGCATACCAAGGGACATCCTGTTGTTTCATGGAAAATAGTTGTTCATCTGGAAAAGTTTCTTTGATTGTCAATTCTTTGCCAGTTGTTTCTCCATTCTCGAGCCTCGATAAATGATCTGCCACTTGATTTTCTGTCTATTTCATGTCTTGGATCTCCACGTCAAATTCTTGCAATAGAAGTATCCAAAGGATCAATCTGGGTTTGGAATCTTTCTTCGTGATCAGGTATTTGATTGCTGAATGATCTATGTAGACCACGACTTTGGGATCCAGCAGATAGAAGCAGAATTTGTCAAAAGCGAACACAACTGTGAGCAACTCTTTTTCAATGGTTGTGTAGTTGAGTTGAGCTTCATTCAGAGTTCTGATGGAGTAGTAAATGGTGTGGAAAATCTTTGCCTTGCGTTGTCCCAAAACTGCACCTACAACGAAATCACAAGCATCACACATCACCTCGAATAGAAGGGTCCAGTCTGGTGCTACAATGATGGGAGCATAAACCAGCTTCTGTTTTAGGATCTCAAAAGCTTCATGGCATTCTTTGGTGAAGTTGAAAGGCACATCCTTCTCCAAAATATTGCACATAGGTTTAGCAATCTTTGAGAAGTCTTTGATGAATCTTCTGTAAAAACCTGCATGTCAAAGAAAGCTTCGAATCCCTTTGACAGATGTTGGTGGAGGTAGTTTTTCAATTGTTTCAATCTTTGCTTTGTCTACCTCGATCCCTTTTTGTGAGATATGATGTCCAAGAACTATGGCTTCCTACACCATGAAGTGGCATTTCTCCTAGTTTAGTACCAGGTTGGTATCTTCACATCTTTGTAACACATGTTCCAAATTTTGCAAGCAGTGGTCGAAAGAGTCTCCAAACACAGAGACATCATCCATGAAAACCTCCATACTATGTTCCAACATATCTGAGAAGATGGTCATCATGCAACGTTGAAATGTGGCAGGGGCATTACATAGTCCAAATGGCATCATGCGGAAAGCAAAAGTACCATACAGACATGTAAAAGTGGTTTTCTCTGGATCTTCTGGGGCGATGGCAATCTGATTGTAACCTGAATATTCGTCCAGAAAATAATAAAACTCATGTCCTGCCAGTCTATCTAGCATCTGATCAATGAATGTCAGCGTAAAATGGTCATTCCTTGTTGCTTTGTTCAGCTTGCGGTAGTCCATGCATACTCTCCATCCAGTAACTGTTCTTGTTGGAATCAGCTTGTTCTTTTCATTTGTGACTATAGTAATTCCTCATTTCTTCGGTACATACTGCATAGGACTCACCCAACTGCTGTCTGAGATGGGGTAAATGATGCCAGCATCCAACCATTTGATGATTTCTTTCTTCACGACTTCCTTCATTATTGGATTGAGTCTCCGTTGATGCTCCACTGTGGGTTTGTACTCATCATTCATTAGAATCTTGTGCATACAAAATGATGGACTAATGCCTCGAATGTCTGCTATAGTCCAGCCAATAGCTTTATTGTGCTCTCGTAACACTCTCAGTAACTTTTCTTCTTGATCCAATGTTAGGGAAGAAGAAATAATCACAGGTAATTCAGAAGAGTTTCCTAAGAAAGCATACTTGAGATGGCTTGGAAGTAACTTCAGCTCCAGCTGTGGTGGTTCTTCAATAGAAGGTTTGATTCGATCATTCTTTGGTAGTTCCAGACTTTCCACTGGTGGTATTGATTTGAAACGAAACAGCTTGTCAATATAGTTGATACATTCCAGAATTTCAGTATCTAGCTCGCTATCAGTCATATTGGTGATGCAAGCTTCAAGTTTATCCGTGGGAATTGTATCAATTTCCTGGACGATACTATCAACAACATCAATTTTGAAACATTCTTCCTCATTTTCATCACTCGGGAATTTCATTGCTTTGAAAACATTAAAGGTAACTTCTTGGTACTGTACTTTCATAGTTAGTTCTCCTTTTTGTACATCAATAACAGTTCGACCTGTAGCCAATAATGGTCTTCCAAGGATGATTGTCACATTTTTGTCTTCTTCCATGTCAAGGATAATGAAATCTGCTGGGAGAATGAGTTTGTCAACTTTGACCAGCACATCTTCAACTACACCTCTTGGAAATGCGAGCGTTCTATAAACAAGTTGCAAAGAGACTGAGGTGGGCATTGCTCCTCCAATATGTAATTTCCTGTAAATCGAAAAAGGCATCAAATAACATTTGCACCTAAATCACATAAAGCTTTACCGATGTAATGGTGCAAGGGACAATGAAATTGCCGGGATCTTTCAACTTCGGGGGAAGTTTCATCTGAATGATGGCGCTACATTCAATAGTCAATGCTAGTGTCTCATAATCTCCCAATCTCTGCTTTCGTGAAAGAATATCTTTCATGAATTTGACATAGCTGTGCATTTCTTCCAACGCTTCTGCAAATGGGATGTTGATATGCAACTTTTTGAAAAACCTCCAAGAAATGAGCAAACTGCTTGTCCAGTTTGTTTTTCTGAAGTCGTTGTGGAAAAGGTAGAGATGGAGTGATTCTTTCTTTTTCCTTTGCTTATTTTTCCTCCATCTATTGCTCTGCTTCTTTTTGAACTTCTTCAATGGATGTCTTGATTCCAACATCTTTGTTGATTTCAGTACCGCTTTTCAAAGTAATAGCTTGACATTGCTCATTCCCTCAGTTCCTTGGATTTGGTTCTGTGTTGTTGGGAAGATTTCCTAGCAGTCTGTAACTTTGAGCATTGGCCAGTTGTCCGATTTGATTCTCCAGTGCCTTAATAGAAGCAGATTGACTTTGAAACATAGCATTGTACGTTCCTTGTTGCTTTTTGAATATCTCTACAATCCATTCTTTCATTTCTGGTTCTTTTTCAGACTCATGGCCTTTGTTTTGTTGTTGGAATCAAGTTGGTGGATTGTTCTTTTGCACTGAATTGTTGCTCCATGAAAAATTGGGATGATTCTTCCACCATGGGTTGTAGGTGTTGGAATATGGATTGTTCCACTGTTTGTTGAAATTGTTGACGTAATTCACCGTTTCTTTATGTTGGTTTGGTTCTGGTGCTCCTCCATATGGTGAACTTGTGGATCCAATATTACCTTGCATGCCGAGAGTTTCCAGATTTTTGCAAATCATATCCAGCTTAGCATTCAGTGCTGTGTTGGCTCCAATTTCATAAATTCCTGCGATTCTTTGGATCATCTCCTTTTTCCATTAGTGCTCCTCCAGAAGTAGCATCAATTGTGGTTCTCATTATTCCAGAAAGTCCATTGTAGAAGGTTTGGACTTGTAGCCATTTTGCGATCTCATGGTGAGGACATTTTCTGAGCAAATCCTTGTACCTTTCCCAAGCTTCACAAAGGGATTCTGAGTCATGTTGCATAAAGGATGTGATGTCATTCCTCAGCTTTGCAGTTCTGGCTGGTGGAAAGTACTTTGCAAGGCATTTGGTGGCTAGAGTGTTCCAAGTTGTGATGGAACCTGCTGGTAGTGAATGTAGCCAAACCTTAGCTCTGTCTTTCAAAGAATATGGAAAAACACGCAGTCTCATTGCTTCTTCAGCTGCTTGATTGTAATTAAAACTGCCGTAAACTTCCAGGAAGTTGCTGATATAGGCATTATGATCTTCAGTTGCATTCCCCCCAAACTGAACTGACTGCTGAATCATCTGAATGCATGTTTTGATGTCACATGCATTTGCTGGTAAGAGAGGAAATACAATACATGAAATGAAGTCGTCAACCACCGGAATGGTTCTGTCTCGAATGGGAATTGGTGGTGCAACTTTTAAAGGTTCATGTTCCATGTTGACAATTGCTTCTTGGCCTTCTCGCCTTTCCCTTCTCAATTATTTGATGGTTCTTTCAATTTCGGGGTCAAGCGGTCGGAGTTCAAAGTTTATGGTTCGTCTCATGTAGTGTCTGAGAACTTGAAACATGAGAAAATAGAAACAATAAGTAAAAAGAAATTAGATTCAAGTAAAGGTATTTAACCTCAAAACTAATAGTGAAAGATAAATAAGTCCCCGACAACAGTGCCAAAAACTTGACCGGCGTAATCACACACGTATAACGCAAACACACATACCGTTCAAGTGGTATAAATGTATCGATCCCACGAGGACTTAATACCTAAGCTATTAATTTATGAAGCCAAATTTTTACAAATATCTAATAGATTGTTTGTTTGATTGGATGTTGACTTTAAACTTAAAACAAGTAAATAAAATATTGCGAAAGTGAATTAGAGGAAAATTCAATATTATAAAACTATTTAGGGTTGTGAATCCTTCCAACATCTTTTAAAAATGAAGTAGTTATCTCATATTTGTGTATATATTGGTTTACTAACCTGGAACACAAAATTATGCAAAAGCATCTGTCGATGGTCAGACGCAAATACCCAGTGTAACCCAATTAATCATATGTCTATGCTAACCAAGTTACATGAATTCATTAAGAATAAGTTTCAATTATGGATACCCCCGCCCAACAGGTATATGTCTATCCTGTAAGGAAATCTATTAAAGGGTTATTTATCCTCAAGGAAGATCATGGGCTATTAAGTCTAAGGCTGAAACCTAAAATTCCTTTGTCAAGTTTATTTTAAGTTTACCACATCAATCTTATTAATAGCCAGTTAACAAGAAACATTAAGATTAAGACTTAATAAATAAACTTTTATATTACCCAATACATGAAATAACCCCTTATAAAACGGTGATATTGGAATTCATCCCAACCCTAGATAACGGACTTAGTTACGACACATATCTAAGGCTAATAAAAGCTTAAATAAAATAAAAGACATAAAGTAAATGCTGGAAATTAAATAAAATAAATACTGGAAAGTAAATGCTGGAAATTAAAAATGTAAAAGTACAATAAAAGAAAATGTTGGGGGTTAGAGGATCCACTTTTAATATTTCAAAATTAGAAATCTCTCTTATTGTCAATGTTTATCGATTAATTAATTATATTTAACCTGACCATAAATGCGATAATTCCATTTGTCTCAATTAAATCCAACCGACCATGTAGGCGGTAACAAGATAATTACCTAAACCGACCATATAGGCGGAAACTATGTCTGAAATGTAAAACCGACCATATAGGCGGTAAATAAGGTTGTCACCTAAGCCGGCCATATAGGCGATAACTAATTAATCCAAATTTTAATTAAAATAAGGGAGATTAATCTGATTTATTATATTAAAAGTCTTACATTTCCACCCCAGCAGAATGAGATTACCTGCTCATGCTGTAAATGAAAACACACAAAATTTTATTAATTAAATAAAAAGAAAATACAAGAAAACTTAAATAAATATACAAGACACTTTCCTTTAGATTTTTATGGATAAATTCCTCCAAAGAAAGCATGGGAAATTTACAAAGTTTAGCTTGGTATTTATAGGAAAATCTAAAGGCTTCCACCAATTGCTCCACCAAACATGGCACCAAACATGATATTTGGTGGAAGTTTGACAATTTTTATTTTTTTATTTTATTTATTTTATTTTATATTTTGAAAATGACCATAATAATTACACAAAATACACTGGATTATTTATCAATTTCGGTCTTACAAACTTCAGAATTCGAAAATATTTAGAACTTCAAAGTTGTAGATCTCTGTGTCTTCTTTAATCTGGAACTTGAATCAGCTTAATCGGAATTCAGATGGAAAAGTTATTGTAAATTTCCGTTTTCGCCATTTTTTGCTCCGGATTTCATCGTTTTAGCCCCCAATTGATTCCATTAAATCATGATACTTTATTTATCTGCAATACACAACAAAACACATCAAAACGTTCATCAAACCCGAGAAACTAAACAAAATATTAGGTCAAATGGGCGGTAAATATTGATTGTTTTTCTTCCTCAAGTTTGAATATTAAGTTTGAATGTAGATGTCTAAGTAATATGTTTGTTTTGCTTTTTCAATATCTAATATATGTGTTATATTGTTTGTTTTTATAATTGAAAATTATCTAAAATATAATAATTTGACATTTATATCCCTATAATTATTATATACAATTACTATAAATTTAAATCTTAAATACATGAAAACTACAATTAAAAGTAAACATATAATAAAACTAATGATGAACACTAAAAAGTGCACATTTATTAAAAGAAAAATTAATCATTTTACACTTATAGTTTCATTAATTCTCTTAATTTAGCACATTTGTGAAATAATAATTAAATTTATGTTTTATATATTTTTATTGTGTTTTTTATTTCTTATATAAGTGTAATAATACTTGAATGCATAACTAGAAAAATGAACGTGACGTTTGAATTTTGGAGGCTAGAAATTTCGGAAATTTCAACTTTGCACAATTTTCGTATTTTGGCCATAATCTTTTTGTAACATCCCACTACAGGAGATGCTACCGGCAGGAGATAGGCTAATCCTGCCTCAATAAGCCTTTGACTCTGACGAAATTTCGACATGACCTCTGCTAAAAGTCATGCAACCTGGATCAAAGTCCAGCACCTCAAACAACCTATAGGGCCCAACACATAACATAACATTAAAATAATAGTCTCAAGACTTAATACAATTGGGCCCATGCCCGAAAATACGTATAAACAAAAACTTTTACAAACTTAAACTATGTACAACTAAGCTTATAAACAACTTAATCTTATTCAACTTAAAACTCCTTACAACTAAACTTGTACTCCCAAGACCTGGTGACTGGCCGACTGCAACTCCGCTATCCGGCTCCTCAAGCTCTGATGTCTGTGGTCGACCGATCAGGTCACCAACCTGCAAAACTCAAACACTGCTGGACACTGAGTCATAAGACTCAGTAAGTAACTATGCTCATTCCTTGAGCATCAAACACATGCAAAGTATGAGTCCTGTTTTTATATTAACCTAGCTGTTTATGTGACCATGCAAATATTTACAGAGTCTGAGTTACTACTTAATTCCTGGCCATTTTACAAACATGTCATTTTATTAAAAATTCCTTTTAATCTGATCACACAAACTTTTAATCATGTTTGCTATTTATATTTTCATACATCAGGTTTCTATATTCCTATCTATTAAGTTAAATTCCATCACGTTTCTGCTGTGCTGCTCTGATATCTTTCTACTTTCCTATATACTCTCTACTAATCTCATTCAGGCAATTGATTTAACCTTTTTACTTTTATGTTCTTGAAATATCATCAAATCAGAATTATAAGATATTCTTCCTATCAAATATTTATCACACAATCTTTAATCATGTATACATGTATAAATGTAATTACATTACCATGTACTTATTATTCACAAAAGTTCCTTCTATTGAAACATACAACTCATACAGACATCATTCATAAATATATGTAAATGTAATAATGCTATCATGCATAAATGCTAACTATATGCAACTCAAATGATTACTAATATGTATGATTTCTATGCATAACTCATAAACTACATAAACATCACTATACTATAAGATTTATATCTAACTATAAACCTACCTATATATTCTTATAATGAACATAACATTTTATATCGACCAATACATCTATAGACACAGCCAGAAGTATTAAATAACCCTATAAGATCTTATGATGTTGGTAGTCTGAAATCTGTTGAAAACCAATTGAAAATACATTTAAGAAATCCTTTTTACTGTAAACAAAATCAGTTTCAAAATTCATTATCATAAAACCATACCGATCATCCAGCATAAGTCACTGGATGAAATATAAACGAGCGTCCAATGCCCAAATCGCGCGCACAGATCCGACAATGAACGAATCGATCCCCTACCAATATAGGGTTGGGTCATACCATTTCTGATGGCTTAGACCCTAACGATCACCCCGGCGGAAACATATGATGAGTCATGAAAAACATAAATGCATACACCGATCGTCGGGGCGGAAACATAACAATGATCGATCATCTCAGCGGAACACATCAAGAAAATATAAAACGATCGCTGAGACGGAAACATATAAAAACATCATATCGTAAAATATCAATGAATCAAATCAAATCAAAATGCAATGGGAGACTGTTGTTTTACTCCGTTTCACTGCTGTTTCTTGTTGTGTTTTTTTATTACTGTTTCGGGACGGTTTATGGACTATTTTTAGGTGATTTTTGTGGTAATGGGGGCTGGTTTTCTTGACAGTTTTCGGTGGTCAGAAAGCAGTTTTACTGGGCAGATTTTGCGGGGTTTTTTGGGGCTGATTTGAAGGCTGTTATTAGCGTGTTCAATGCAGGCTGGATGAGGGGAATGTGAGCATTGAAGGCAGGCTGAGGCGTGATGGCTTGCTGGTCAGGGACGTGAATTTGAGGGTTAATTTGTAGGCTGCATGGTTCACGTGGCCTGGCGTGAATGAGGGCTAATTTGTAGGCTGCATGGTTATTTGGCTAGTGATGAGGGTTGATTTATAGGCGGTGAATGAGGTGAAGCAAGGGGCTTACGTGAAGGGCAGATTTGTGCGTGAAGGGTTTATATGGTTTCTTTGTGTCTTCCCGTGAGGTGAGAGGGATAGGCGTGGCAGTGTGTGGTCTGTGTGAAGCGGTGAAGGGTTTATTCTTTTCGTTTGTTAATTTTTTGTGAGTCTGAGCTAGGTTATTTTCTTTGTGTTTTCGTGAGGATGAGCCAGGGGTTTCAAGATTGGGTTTAGGCTTCTTTTTATAGGCATAGGTTGGGGTTTACCTTGTGTGAATAGGGAAATGATTTTGTAATTATGGGAAGTATCTTTTAATTAGTGTGTCTTAACTAAAAATCTATTTAATTAGGGATGTGATTTGGTTTGATTTAATTTGATCTCTTTTAATTAGGAATATGATTTTATTTGATTTGATTTCTTCTCTTTTGATTAGGGATATGATTTAATTGAATTAGGAAAGTGTTTGATGAGATTTGATTTGAATCTTTTAATTAGGGAAGGAGATTTGTCTTGATTTTAACATGTGTTTAATGTGTGATTTTATTATTTGGGAAGGTGATGGGCGTGGGGTTTGGTCTCCTTGGGCGTGGGCTTGGCTTATTTTGGTGGGCTTGGTGTGTGGCTTGGTGGTGTGTGGGCTTGGTGTGTGACTTGCGGGGGTTTTGGGTCAAGAATGTGTTTTAAAACAGAGGTCCAACAAGCGAACCTGAAACTAAACAAGCGAATTAAATCCAACAAGATGTCAATATCTGACTCTTCCCTTCCGACGTCCGTTTCCCGCGACTTCCATAATTTAAAGAGGTAGTGTCTCCATGTGAGACTCATCATCGGGACTTATATGCAAAAATGCAGTGCCTACAGTCGCCCTCACTTTGATGGGACTTGAGCAGTGTGTAACAGTGACAATCCTATCAAATTTATGCAATGCATTTTTACTTACCTGGCTCGCCAGCTGCCACCTGACTTGCCTGCTATTTCGAACTGACTTGATTTGATTGTGCCATACGTGGCGTGCTAAACCCTATTCCAGAGGTGTCGCGGTTGCTGTGAATTTAGTTGATCTGGTTATGCCATACCCGACATGCTAAACCTCACACCCGAGGTGTTGTGGTTGTGTCTCCATACCCGGAGTGCCATACCCGGCGTGCTAAACCTCATACCCGAGGTGTCGCGGTTGTGTCTCCATACCCGGAGTGCCATACCCGGCGTGCTAAACCCCATACCCGAGGCGTCGTGATTGCGTCTCCATACCCAGAGTGTCACAGTAGTGTCTCCATACCCGGAGTACCATACCCAGCATGCTAAACCCCACACCCGAGGTGTCGCGGTTGCGTCTCCATACCCAGAGTGACGCAGTAGTGTCTCCATACCCGGAGTGCCATACCCAGCATGTTAAAACCCATACTCGAGGTGTCGCGGTTGCATCTCCATACCGGAGTGTTGAGGTTGTGTCTCCATTCCCGGAGTGCCATTTTCGGTATTTGTTGTGTGTGCTCCATTTTGGAGCACCATTTTCGGCATCTTGTTGTGTGTGCCCCATTTTAGAGCGCCATTTTCGGTATCTGTTGTGTGTGCTCCATTTTAGAGTGCCATTTTCGGCATCTTGTTGTGTGTGCCCCATTTTGGAGCGCCATTTTCGGCATCTGTTGTGTGTGCTCCATTTTGGAGCGCCATTTTCGGCATCTGTTGTGTGTGCTCCATTTTGGAGCGCCATTTTCGGCATCTGTTGTGTGTGCTCCATTTTTGAAGCGCCATTTTCGGCATCTGCTGTGGTAGCGGTCCATTTCCGAACCGTGCTGTGCGAGAATGTGGATCATTTTTGAACCGTTACTTGATGAGATGGTCTTTTCCGCTACAAACATGCAATACAAAACAAAAATTGCATGTATGTGATATGTATGCATGTATGCATGGATGCATTTCCTATTCCGATGGGTTAGGCATTCCTTGTGCTCCTTGGTGCCATTTGCCTGCAAAAGTCTTTGGTCGCCTCCTGGGCCTGCTCATAGTTCATTTCTGTCGATTCTCTCTTGGTGATTGCTCAGTTTCCTTTAGTCTCATTGCTCAAGTTCTCGATAAATCCCTTATTCGCGGGGTGGTAGATTGGTTGCCCCCAGTCTTGATTTAGCTTTTTGCTCTTCGTTGCTTGCACTCGGCCAAAGTAGATCATGTGATGTGATGTTCTAAAACTGCTAATGATCTGGGCCTCGACCCTGGGACTCATCCCCAAAATTGATGATGATGTTGATGTGGACATCCAGGCAAACAGTCATTCACTGATCCGCCATCTCTTCAACTAGTCATCTCGCCGACTACTCAGGCTTCCACTGCTAAGATCCTCTAATTAAGTGCTCGCGAGTCTAGTCAAGATCAACTACTCAAAATATCGGATGAGAGTACATCTCGCACTTATCGTTTCTAAGGTTTCACCCTGAAGCAAACAATTTCATCATCGGACATATGCCTCACTATTAAGGACTAAAAAACCAAACAAAATTTTTTTCTTTTTTTTTTGCCCACCATGGTCTTTCTATCATTGCCGTAAAATTTTTTGTTTCTCGGCTTCATTTTCCCAACATCTATGTTTGTTAAACTCATCTTGACAAATCTTTTTTTCTCTAACCCAACGGATATCTATGATGGCTTTTAAGACACATGGGTTAACATGATGCGTGTATGCATGAGATGCATGAAATGCGTGCGATGCATGAAATGTATAAGTCGGCCCATTACCATTTTAGAGCATTCAATCATACTATTGCGAGGTGCAAACTTGTCCCAGTTGAAAAGGCCTAATAGGTTTACACTTTTGCGATAACATGGCTAAATAACTTCAAATGATACGGGGCCTAAACATAAAGTGGCCCATCGGCATTTCAGAAACTTTTGGCCCAATTTTCAAAGGACACGAACTCGACCCAGTTTAAATGGCCCAACAAGTTCACATCTCTTGACAAGAAGTCCAACTGAATCTAAATGACGATGGTCCTAAACGCAAGCATAAAGGAATAGTTTCTATTGGTCCTACAACTACAGTTCATATGTGGGTTTACAGGAGTGTGGACAAAGGCTCTCGCCGGCGAAGGATTGCCCACGACTAGGACTCCCCACTTAAGGGTTTGAGCGACCAAGTGAGCGTACTTTTTTATACCTTAAAGTACGTGCCAACGAGTTATGGTACGTGACTGACTGTCAAATGGATTTCCCATTGTAGATTCCCCAGAGGGAGGGTGGAGCGGACTCTCTTAAATACCCAAGCCTCTTAGGCTCTTATCCCCTTGGTGATAGGAATAAACAACAAGTCCTCAAAATTAGTCCGTCACAGTGAGCTACGAGTACATGATTATCTAGGTGCATTCACAGTTTTTCTTTATAGAAAGGTAGTGAATGAAGGAAAACACCAAACCATTACCTAGCCTTAATAGTGCATTTGATTAAACCCTTTCAACCCACTGTAGACACGGTTAACTAAAGTACAAATCACAATCACTACAAGACATTATTTCGGGGCCAATTCTCTATCCCCAATGGAGTCGCCAGACTGTAGGACACAAAAATCGGCGACGCTGTTCTAGGCTCGCGGCCTAGTTGGGAGTATGGAGTAGCCCACGGGGGAACTAAACCGGAGAAATAAAATAGAGTCGCCACTCAGTGTGAACTGGGAAAATGATTTAAGGTTGCATTCACCCCTAGCAAGGGAAGACCTCAAACTGTTGGGTTCGGAATGGTCCCTTACTTATGCCACTTGTAATGAATGGATTTGTGCAATAATCTAACCAAGTCTACGCAAAAATAACCTACATCCAAGTTCGCATACAACCTATATCTAAGTTTGCATATAACATATGTCTAAGTTTACATATAAACTATATCTAAGTTTGCATGCATAAAAGTAAGTCGAAATAACGGAAAGCACGCAATCTCATGAACATATTGAATTATTAAAGCGAAAAATAAATAACAACCTAAACATAAACATAAATTAGATTCCTAATGCAAAAGACATAACTAATCATGCTTGGAAATAACCAACTAAATCATGCATAAAAATAAATAACATACTAAATGACTAAAGCATGCTTAAAAATAAATGACATACTAACGACTAAATCATGCTTAAAAATAAATAACATACTAACGACTAAATCATGCTCAAACACAAGGTTGTATGAAACGAAATATGTGTCTCTCAAGCGGTACGTGGCATTGTATCCCGAGTACAGACTGCACTACCGTCCATTCGGATTCGGCTACGGAATTTACGTCCGGGTTTCCATCCGATATATCGCAAGAGAGAACGCATATTTCATTCATCCGAAAGTCATATCATACACCAATCCACAATACTCAAGCGAAATAAAGTAAGAAAATAAATAAAGACAAATGAGAATAAATAAAAAATGTGCCATCAGGTCTAACCTCTTAAGTCGTCCCTCAGAAGTGCGCTACGCGGTTGTCGGAAGGGTTGATGCTCCGCAACTCCTCCGGTTCACTAGTCCGTTGTTTCTCTTCGTTGCCTCGCTGCTCGGGCTGTTTTACTCCGTTTCGCTGCTGTTTCTTATTGTGTTTTTTGGTTACTGTTTCGGGACGGTTTAGGGAATATTTTTAGGTGATTTTTGTGGTAATGGGGGCTAGTTTTCTTGACAAATTTCAGTGGTCAGAGAGTAGTTTTACTGGGCATATTTTATGGGGGTTTTTTGGGGTTGATTTGAAGGCTGTTATTAGCGTGTTGAAGGCAGGCTGGATGAGGGGAACGTGAGCATTGAAGGCAGGCTGAGGCGTGATGGCTTGCTGGTCAAGGACGTGAATTTGAGGGTTAATTTGTAGGCTGCATGGTTCATGTGGCTTGGCGTGAATGAGGGCTAATTTGTAGGCTGCATGGTTATTTGGCTAGTGATGAGGGTTGATTTGTAGGCGGTGAAGGAGGTGAATCAATGGGCTTACATAAAGGGCAACTTTGTGTGTGAAGGGTTTATATGGCTTCTTTGTGTCTTCCCTTTAGGTGAGAGGGATAGGCGTGGCAGTGTGTGGTCTGTGTGAAGCGGTGAAGGGTTTATTCTTTTCGTTTGTTAATTTTTTATGAGTCTGAGCTAGGTTATTTTCTTTGTGTTTTCGTGAGGATGAGCCAGGGGTTTCAAGGTTGGGTTTAGGCTTCTTTTTATAGGCAAAGGTTGAGGTTTACCTTGTGTGAATAGGGAAATGATTTTGTAATTATGAGGGGTATCTTTTAATTAGTGTGTCTTAAGGAAAAATCTATTTAATTAGGGATGTGATTTGGTTTGATTTGATTTGATCTCTTTTAATTAGGAATATGATTTTATTTGATTTGCTTTCTTCTCTTTTGATTAGGGATATGATTTAATTGAATTAGGAAAGTGTTTGATGAGATTTGATTTGAATCTTTTAATTAGGGAAGGTGACTTGTCTTGATTTTAGCATGTGTTTAATGTGTGATTTGATTATTTGGGAAGGTGATGGGCGTGGGGTTTGGTCTCCTTGGGCATGGGCTTGGCTTATTTTGGTGGGCTTGGTGTGTGGCTTGGTGGTGTGTGGGCTTGGTGTGTGACTTGCGGGGGTTTTGGGTCAAGAATGTGTTTTAAAACAGAGGTCCAACAAGCGAACTCGAAGCTAAACAAGCGAATTAAATCCAACAAGATGTCAATATCTGACTCTTCCCTTCAGACGTTCGTTTCCCGCGACTTCCATAATTTAAAGAGGTAGTGTCTCCATGTGAGACTCATCATTGGGACTTATATGCAAAAATGCAGTGCCTACAGTCGCCCTCACTTTGATGGGACTTGTGCAGTTTGTAACAGTGACAATCCTATCAAATTATGCAATGCATTTTTACTTACCTGGCTCGCCAGCTGCCACATGACTTGCCTGCCGTTTTGAACTGACTTGATTTGATTGTGCCATACCCGGTGTGTAAACCCCATATCCGAGGTGTCGCGGTTATTGTGAATTGAGTTGACCTGGTTGTGCCATACCCGACATGCTAAACCTCACACCCGAGGTGTTGCGGTTATGTCTCCATACTCGAAGTGCCATACCCGGCGTGCTAAACCTCATACCCGAGGTGTCACGGTTGTGTCTCCATACCCGGAGTGCCGTACCCGGCGTACTAAACCCCATACCCGAGGCATCATGATTGCGTCTTCATACCCAGAGTGTCACAATAATGTCTCCATACCCAGAGTGTTGCAGTAGTGTCTCCATACCCGGAGTGTCATACCCGGCATGTTAAACCCCATACCCGAGGTGTCGCGGTTGCGTCTCCATACCCGGAGTGTCACAATTGTGTCTCCATACCCGGAGTGCCATTTTCGGTATTTGTTGTGTGTGCTCCATTTTGGAGCACCATTTTCGGCATCTTGTTGTGTGTGCCCCATTTTAGAGCACCATTTTCGGCATCTGTTGTGTGTGCTCAATTTTGGAGTGCCATTTTCGGCATCTTGTTGTATGTGCCCCATTTTGGAGCGCCATTTTCAGCATCTGTTGTGTGTGCTCCATTTTGGAGCGCCATTTTCGGCATATGTTGTATGTGCTCCATTTTGGAGCGCCATTTTCGGCATTTGTTGTGTGTGCTCCATTTTGAAGCGTTATTTTTGGCATCTTGTTGTGTGTGCCCCATTTTGGAGCGCCATTTTCGGAATCTGTTGTGTGTGCTCCATTTTGGAGTGCCATTTTCGGCATCTTGTTGTGTGTGCCCTATTTTGGAGCGCCATTTTCGGCATCTGTTGTTTGTGCTCCATTTTGGAGCGCCATTTTTGATATATGTTGCGTGTGCTCTATTTTTGGAGCACCATTTTCGGCATCTATTGTGGTAGCGGTCCATTTCCGAACCGTGCTGTGCGAGA
Source organism: Zanthoxylum bungeanum (assembly GCA_019454045.1). Lineage (NCBI taxonomy): Eukaryota > Viridiplantae > Streptophyta > Magnoliopsida > Sapindales > Rutaceae > Zanthoxylum > Zanthoxylum bungeanum. The sequence goes on along the minus strand of SKCR01030723.1, from coordinate 210,132 downwards.
ATGTGGCTCATTTTTTAACCGTTACTTGATGTGTGGTCTGTGTGAAGCGGTAAAGGGTTTATTCTTTTCGTTTGTTAATTTTTTGTGAGTCTGAGCTAGGTTGTTTTCTTTGTGTTTTCGTGAGGATGAGCCAGAGGTTTCAAGGTTGGGTTTAGGCTTCTTTTTATAGGCAAAGGTTGGGGTTTACCTTGTGTGAATAGGGAAATGATTTTGTAATTATGGGGAGTATCTTTTAATTAGTGTGTCTTAAGGAAAAATCTATTTAATTAGGGATGTGATTTGGTTTGATTTGATTTGATCTCTTTTAATTAGGAATATGATTTTATTTGATTTGATTTTTTCTCTTTTGATTAGGGATATGATTTAATTGAATTAGGAAAGTGTTTGATGAGATTTGATTTGAATCTTTTAATTAGGGAATGTGATTTGTCTTGATTTTAGCATGTGTTTAATGTGTGATTTGATTATTTGGGAAGGTGATGGGCGTGGGGTTTGGTCTCTTTGGGCGTGGGTTTGGCTTATTTTGGTGGGCTTGGTGTGTGGCTTGGTGGTGTGTGGCTTGGTGTGTGACTTGCAGGGGTTTTGGGTCAATGATGTGTTTTAAAACAGAGGTCCAACAAGAGAACCCGAAGCTAAACAAGAAAATTAAATCCAACAAGATGTCAATGTCTGACTCTACCATTCTGACGTCCGTTTCCCGTGACTTCCACAATTTAAAGAGGTAGTGTCTCCATGTGAGACTCATAATCGAGACTTATATGTAAATATGCAGTGCCTACACAATAGTTCATTGTGAAACCAAAAACATCACAAGTCCAACGAGGTCGGTCCAGTGCAGGCGATGCGCCGTTCTGTTACTGATTTTCAATGTCTTGATCGAGTTGGTTCAAGATATTTCGTTGCTGAACTTGAATGATTTCACCGGCCTGATTGTGCTGCATTTCAACATTTTCATCATTCTGGTGCTGCATTTCAACCTCTTCAACGGGCTGGATCTCTACCATTTCAATAAAAGAGAAAGAAAATGTTAGCTTTGAAAGAAACACAGCACATTGAAATACGAGAAAACTGAAAACCAGGTTACTATTTCGTTTATTTAACAAAAATTTATACACAGTTGATGAAAGGATCTGCACCCTACACATGTGACATCAAAAGAACGGTGTAGAGTTATTACATGAAAATAAAAACAAAAGGGTCGTATAACAACCTTGTACTACTGGTGAGCTGGCAACTATGAAATTAAATATTTACAGTATATGCCACTCACGTGACTCACCAGTCCACTAAAGATCAGTCTCTCACAAATTCAACTTCAGACAGTTAAATATTTGTTATTTATATAGGTTATTTTAATTACTTACAATATCTAAGAAAAATACCCATTACGTCCCTAATTATGTTTACAATATATTGATGCTAACCAACCAATGCCTTCCCATTTACGCAAATCTTACTAATTAATATTCATGAAAGATTACCAATAAATATCCAGAATCTTCATCTTCTCTTTCTGTATTATTATTATAAATGAATTAGTACACAGTCAAGGCTCAACATAACAAAATATTATAATTGAATATTAAAAGATAAATTAATACGTTGAATAAGTGCACATTTATTAAAAGACAAATTAATCATTTTACGAAGACAAGATCTAATGGACCTAGTTTAGCTAGAGAGGTTGTAGCCACATAGTACGCCAATGTCATCCGAAAGTCCTTATTCAACGCGTCGACGACTCATTTTTCCTTTGATTTCTCTGCTTTCTGGTGATCGGACTTCGAATCAACATCTTCTTCAGTCGATTTCTCCTCCGTATTCTCATGTTTGAGGCAACCAACCAGGCCAAACCTAGCTGATTATTTATTTGTTCGCGTATCTAATGCACTATTTGTTTTTCTTCCTCAAGTTTGAATATTAAGTCTGAATGCAGATGTCTAAGTAATATGTTTGTTTTTCTTTTTCAATATCTAATATATGTGTTATATTGTTTGTTTTTATAATTGAAAAGTTTATGAAATATAATAATTTGACATTTATATCATTATATACAATTACTATAAATTTAAATGTTAAATACATGAAAAATATAATTAAAAGTAAACAGATAATAAAGCTAATGATTAACACTAAAAAGTGCACATTTATTAAAAGAAAAATTAATCATTTTACCCTTATAGTTTTATTAATCCTCTTAATTTAGCACATTTGTGAAATAATAATTAAATTTTTATTTTCTATAATGACTTTCGGAGGACATTGGCGTACTATGGTTTCTATGTCTGCTAACGCCAATTAGGTACAACACCGGCATGCAAATAAAAAACATAATAAAGAACACACAGTAACAAATTGCCCAACAGTTAATTGTGAAACCAAAAACATCACAAGTCCAATGAGGTCGGTCTAGTGCAGGCGATGCGCCATTCTGTTACTGATTTTCAATGTCTTGATCGGGTTGGTTAGAGATATTTTGTTGCTGAACTTGAATGATTTCACCGGCCTGATTGGGCTATATTTCAATGTTTTCATCATTCTGGTGCTGCATTTCAACCTCTTCATCATTCTGGTGCTGCATTTCAACCTCTTCAATTGGCTGGATCTCCGCCATTTCAATAAAAGGGAAAGAAAATGTTAGCTTTGAAAGAAACACAACACATTGAAATATGAGAAAACTGAAAAACCAGGTTACTATTTCATTTATTTAACAAGAATTTATACACAGTTGATGAAAGGATCTACACCCTACACCTGTGACTACAAAAGAACGGTGTAGAGTTATTACATGAAAATAAAAACAAAAGGGTCGTATAACAACCTTGTACTACTGGCGAGCTAGCAACTATGGAATTAAATATTTGCAGTATATGCCACTCGCGTGACTCACCAGTCCACTGATGAGTGGTAAATCTATCACTATTTCCCACTCATTTAACCTAATATTTTGTATAGTTTCTTGAGTTTTGTGAATATTTTGATGTGTTTTGTGTTATTTTGTAGATAAATAAAGTTCCATGATATTCTGGAGGTGATTTGGAACAAAACACTGAAAATTGGTAAAAAGGTCAAAATGGTAATTTTTGGGTGTCGCGACGCCTAACATGTGCCGAGTCCTTGCTAACGTGCGTCTGGTCCACGTGTCAGAATCTGAAAAATTGACTTACTAACGTGCATCGTACCACGTGTCACCATCACAAAAGATCTGCTAACGTGCGCGTGCCACGTGTCATCATCTCAAGATGCCAACAATCGCCACCGCCACATCATCATGACGTCATCACCACATCATCATGACGTCATCAATGAAGTCATCATAATTATTGAGTTATCATGAACAGTGCCACATCATCGGATAAGAATCTGAAGCCGACGAATCAGCGCGTGACACGTGTCACTGTTCCGGCATCGCGACGCGCAAGCCCTTGGCGTAGCGACACCCGATGCCTATCCACGCCTATAAATTGAGCTCGAGATTTCAGTTTTAGACGTACCATTCTCTCTCATTTCTTTGATGTAAATAGGGAGTTTCTCTCTCTAGTTTCATTAATTTAAGTTTTGTAATTAAATTTTAATTACGTTTTGTAATAATAGTAATTTACTTTCTTTATTTTTACAGTTTTTACTATTCACCATGAGGAGGTAACTTCCCCCTGCTAGGGTGAAAGGTAATTATTTTACTATTGCTATTTAGATTAATCTCCATTTAATATAATATATAAACTATTTAAAATTTGACTTAAAAGGATACCGCTAGATTGGTCTGTTGGTAATTAATTTTAATCTGGTTTAAACTTGACTAATCAATGATACCGCCAGATTGGTCAGTTGGTAATTTAATTTTGGTTTTGCCTTTATGACTGGTTTATTTTGGTTCCGCCTTTATGGCTGGTTTATGGAAAAATATTACCGCATTAATGGCTGGTTGGACTTAATTTGATTTAATCAGGTTACCGCCTATATGACTGGTTGAGAAAATTATCACAAGTATATATATTATATTATGAGAGATATCTAAATAGTAATCAGTAGAAGTAATTCCTTTTACCTCAGCATTTTATTTATTGCATTTATCTTTCAGCATTTACTTTTTAGTAATTTTATTTTATGTATTTTAAGTTTTTACCAGCCCTAGCATGAGTTGTAACTAAGTTAGTTATCTAGGGTTGTGATGAAATCTAATATCACCGGTTTATAAGGGGTTAGATTATAGTTTGGGTAATATAAAGATTTATTTATTGAGTCTTAATCTTAATGCTTTTTATTAACTGGCCACTAATAAAATTGACTAGGTAAACTTAAAATGAACTAGACATAGGGATTTTAAGTTTAAGACCTTAGACTCAATAGCCCACGATCTTCCTTGAGGATAGATAACCATTTAATAGATTTCCTTACATGATAGGAATATACCTGTCGGGCGGGAGTAGCTTTAATTGGAACTTAATCTTAATGAATTCATGTAATTTGGTTGACATAGACATATGGTTCAATTGGGTTATACTGGATATTTGCAGTTGATCATCAGAAGAGGCTTTTATATAATTTTGTGGTCCAGGTTAATAAGTCAATATTTTACCAATTATAAGATAACCACTTAATCTTTAAATAATATTGGAAGAAATTACAACCCTAGATAGTTTTTAATATTGAGTTTTCTTAAAACCTACTTTCAACAATTTTATTTACTTGCTTTTAAATTTAGAATCGTCACCATTTCAAATCAATCAATCAACCTGTTAGATACTAGTAATCATTTGACCTCATAAAAGTAATAGCTTAGGTATTAAGTCCTCGTAGGATCGATACTTTTTATACTACTTGAACGATACGTACGCTTGCGTTATACGTGTGTGTTTACGCCGATCAAGTTTTTGGCGCCGTTGTCGGGGACTTATTTATCTTTTACTATTAGTTTAGGGGTTAGATACTTTTACTTGTATCTAATTTCTTTTTACTTATTGTTTTTGTTTTCTTGTGTTTCAGGTTCTTAGAAACTACATGAGACGAACCAGAAGCTTTGAACTCCGACCGCTTGACCCAGAAATTGAAAGAACCATCAGATAGTTGAGAAAGGAAAGGCGAGAAGGCCAAGAAGCTTTAGTCAACATGGAACCTGAACCTTTGGAGGTTGCACCACCAATTCCCATTCGAGACGGAACCATTCCGGTGGTTGACAGACTCATTTCTTGCATTGTACTTCCTCCATTACCAGCAAATGCGGGTGACATCAAAACATGCATTCAGATGATTCAGCAGTCAGTTCAGTTTGGGGGGAATGCAACTGAATATCCTAATGCCCACATCAGCAACTTCCTGGAAGTTTGCGGCATTTTCAATTACAACCGAGAAGCTGAAGAAGCAATCAGATTGCGTGTTTTCCCATACTCCTTGAAGGACAGAGCTAAAGCTTGGCTACATTCACTACCAGCAGGTTCCATCACAACTTAGAACACTTTAGCCACCAAATTTCTTGCAAAGTACTTTCCACCAGCCAGAACCGGAAAGCTGAGGAATGACATCACATCCTTTGTGCAACAAGAATCAGAAACTCTCTACGAAGCTTGGGAAAGGTACAAAGATTTGCTCCGGAAATGTCCTCACCATGAGATTCCAAAATGGCTTCAAGTCAAAACTTTATATAATGGACTTTCTGGAATAATGAAAACCACAATCGATGCTTATGCTGGAGGAGCTTTAATGGCAAAAGGAGAAGATCAAGCCTGGGAACTAATCAAAGAAATGGCCAACAACAATTCCTTGTGGCCAACAGAAATGAGCATGATCCAAAGAATTGCAGGAATTTATGAAAGTGGAGCCAATACAGCAGTCAACGCCAAGCTAGATCAGATATGCAAATTCATGGAGACTCTTACCACTGGATCCACAAGTTCACCATATGGAGGAGCACCAGAACCAAACCAACTTGAAGAAACGATGAATTTTGTCAACAATTTCAACAGACAGAGGAACAATCTATATTCCAACACCTACAACCCACGGTGCAGGAATCATCCTAATTTTTCATGGAGCAACAATTCAGGCCAATAACAAAACTATCCACCACCTAGATTCCAGCAACCGAACAAAGGCCAGGAGCAGGCAAATGAACCAGGAATAGCAGAAGTGCTAGCTCAGTTAAAAAAGTAAGATGTTATCTTTCAGAGCCAATCAGCTTCCATCAAAGCACTGGAGAATCAAATCGGACAACTGGCCAATGCTCAGAGTTACAGACCACCAGGTAATCTTCCCAGCAACACAGAACCCAATCCAAGGAACCGAGGGAATGAGCAATGTCAAGCCATTACTTTGAAAAGCGGTACTGAAATTAACAAAGATGTTGGAATCAAGATGTCCCAAGAAGAAGTTCCAAAAGAAGCTGAGAAACAGATGGAGGAAAAAGAAGCAAAGGAAAAAGAACCAGAAAGAATCATTCCACCTCCACATTTTCCTCAGCATCTTCAGAAAAAACAAACTGGACAAGCAGTTTGCTCGATTCCTGGAGGTTTTCAAAAAGCTGCACATCAACATCCCATTTGCAGAAGCCTTGGAAGAAATGCCCAGTTATGTCAAATTCATGAAATACATTCTTTCATGAAAACGGAGATTGGGAGACTACGAAACAATATCATTAACAGAAGAATACAACGCCATTATTCAGAGGAAACTCCCCCCGAAGTTGAAAGATCCTGGCAGTTCCACAGTTCCATGCACCATTGGAGAATATTATATCGGTAAGGCTTTATATGATTTAGGTGCTAGTGTTAACTTGATGCCTTTTTCTATTTACAGGAAACTGCAAATTAGAGAAGCAATGCCTACCTCAGTTTCATTGCAACTTGCTGACCGAACACTCGCATTTCCAAGAGGTGTTGTTGAAGATGTGCTGGTCAAAGTAGACAAACTAATTCTCCCAGCAGATTTCATCATCTTTGACATGGAAGAAGACAAAGAAATATCTATCATTCTTAGGAGACCATTCTTGGCTACATGTAAAACTGTGATTGATGTGTAAAAATGAGAACTGATAATGAAAGTGCAGGACCGAGAAGTGACCTTTAATGTTTTCAAAGTCATGAAATTCCCGAGCGATGAAAATGAAGAATAATGCTTCATAATTGATGTTGTTGATAATATCGTTCAAAATATTGAGCCAAATCCCACAGATACACTTGAAACTTGCATCACCAACATGACTGACAGCGAGCTAGATGATGAAATCCTGGAATGTATCAACTACCTTGACAAACCATTCCGATTCAAAGCAACACCACCAGTTGAAAGTTTGGAAATGCCAAAGAAAGATCGAATCAAGCCTTCGATTGAAGAACCACCACATCTGGAGTTGAAGTTACTTCCAAGCCATCTCAGGTATGCATTTCTTGGAAAATTACCTGTTATTATTTCTTCTTCACTAACATTGGAGCATGAAGGAAAGTTTCTGAGAGTGTTACGAGAGCACAAGAAAGCCATTGGCTGGACTATAGCAGACATTCGAGGTATTAGTCCATCATTTTGCATGCACAAGATCCTGATGAACGATGAGTACAAACCCACAGTGGAACATCAATGGAGACTCAATCCAATCATGAAGGAAGTCGTGAAGAAAGAAATCATCAAATGGTTAGATGCTGGCATCATTTACCCCATCTCAGACAGCAGTTGGGTGAGTCCTATGCAGTGTGTACCAAAGAAAGGAGGAATTACTGTGATTACCAATGAAAAGAATGAGCTAATCCCAACAAGAACAGTGACTGGATGGAGAGTATGCATGGATTACAGGAAACTGAACAAAGCCATGATAAATGACCATTTTCCGCTACCATTCATTGACCAGATGTTAGACAGACTAACAAGACATGAGTTCTATTACTTTCTGGACGGATATTCAGGGTATAATCAGATTTCCATCGCACCAGAAGACCAGGAGAAAACTACCTTTACATGTCCCTATGGTACTTTTGCTTTCCGCATGATGCCATTTGGATTATGTAATGCCCCTGCTACATTTCAGCGTTGCATGATGGCCATCTTCTCAGACATGCTGGAGTAGAGTATGGAGGTTTTTCTGGATGACTTTTCTGTGTTTGGAGATTCTTTTGACCATTGCTTGCAAAATTTGGAACATGTGTTACAAAGGTGCGAAGATACAAACCTAGTACTCAACTGGGAAAAATGCCACTTTATGGTGCAAGAAGGCATTGTTCTTGGACACCGGATCTCACAAAAGGGGATTGAGGTAGACAAAGCAAAGATAGAGACAATTAAAAAACTACCTCCACCAACATCAGTAAAAGGTATTCGAAGTTTTCTTGGACATGTAGGTTTTTATAGGAGATTTATCAAAGACTTTTCCAAAATTGCAAAATCTCTTTGCAATCTTCTGGAGAAGGATGTGTCTTTCAACTTCACCAAAGAATGCCAGGAAGCTTTTGAGATCTTAAAACAGAAGCTGGTCTCTGCCCTTATCATAGTAGCACCAGACTGGACCATTCCATTTGAAGTGATGTGCGATGCTAGTGATTTTGCTGTAGGTGTAGTTTTGGGACAACGTAAAGCAAATATTTTCCACACCATTTATTATTCCAGCAGAACTCTGAATGAAGCTAAACTTAACTACACAACCACCGAAAAAGAGTTGCTCGCAGTTGTGTACGCTTTTGACAAATTCTGTTCCTATCTGCTAGGTCCCAAAGTGGTGGTCTACACAGATCATTCAGCAATCAAATCTATGATCACGAAGAAAGATGCCAAACCAAGATTGATCCGTTGGGTACTTTTTCTGCAAGAATTTGACGTGGAGATCAGAGACAGGAAAGGAACAGAGAATTAGGTGGCAGATCATCTATCGAGGCTCGAGAATGGAGAAACAGCTGACAAAGATCTGTCAATCAAAGAAACTTTTCCAGATGAACAGTTGTTTGCCATGAAACAATATAAAGTCCATTGGTATGCTGACTATGTCAACTACATTGTGTCAGGAAAATGGCCGTTGGAATGGACAACTCAGCAACAGAAGAAGTTCTTCAAAGAAGTCAAGCATTATGTCTGGGATGAACCGTACATGTTCAAACGCTGTGCTGATCAATTATTGAGACGGTGTGTTCCACATGAGGAAATCAACAGTGTTTTACAGCATATTCATTCATCACCATATGGCAGACACTTCAGCGGAAACAAAACTGCAGCCAAAGTCCTACAATCAGGTTTGTTCTGGCCCACTCTTTTTAAAGATGCTTATCTTTTTGCTTTTCAATGTGACAGGTGCCAGAGAATGGGAAATATTTCCAGGAGAAATGAAGGACCGTTGTAAAATATTCTAGAAGTGGAAATATTCGATGTATGGGGTATTGATTTCATGGGACCATTTGTTTCATCATTCGGAAACCTGTACATACTGGTTGCTGTAGACTACGTCTCCAAATGGGTCGAAGCAATTGCACTGCCATCCAATGATTCAAAAGTCATGATCAAATTCCTGAAAAAGAATATTTTCACTCGGTTCGGAACACCTCGTGCAATCATCAGTGATAGTGGCTCGCATTTCTGCAATAGATACTTCGATGCACTCCTATCCAAATACGGAGTTACTCACAAGGTTGCCACAACTTACCATCCACAGACAAATGGACAGGTTGAGGTTTCAAACAGGGAAATCAAAAGAATCCTAGAAAGAACCATTGGATCAACAAGAAGGGACTGGTCAACAAAACTAGATGATGCATTATGGGCCTACCAGACAACTTACAAGACACCCATTGGTATGTCCCCATATCGATTGGTGTTTGGGAAAGCATGCCATCTGCCAGTTGAGCTTGAGCACAAGGCATACTGGGCACCGAAGAAGTTGAATTTTGATTCACAAGTTGTAGGAGAGAAAAGACTTCACCAACTCAATGAATTGGAGGAATTTCGCCTATAGGCTTATGAGAATGCCAAATTGTACAAGGAAAAGACCAAAAAATGGCATGACCGAAAAATAGTGCACAGACAGTTAGAACCAAGATAGCAGGTGTTGTTGTACAACTCGAGGTTGAAACTTTTCCCTGGAAAGTTGAAATCTATGTGGTCAAGTCCATTTGTGATCACTCAGGTTTTACCTTATGGAGCTGTTGAGTTACTGGATCCTAATACCAATAACACATTCAAAGTTAACAGTCAGCGTGTCAAGCATTACTGGGGAGAATCATTTGAACGACAAAAAGAAAGTGTCACACTTTCAAATCCAGCCTAATGATCGAGAAGTAAAGTCTAGCTGACGACTTTAAACTTAGCGCTCGCAGGGAGGCAACCCATGCAATTTTTGTATATATTGTGATTTGGTGTGATTTAATTTTGTGTGTTTAGTTTTTGCAGATTAAGACATTTCAAGATGGAAGAAGCTCTCGCAAATCTTCACCAGCAATTTCCTTCTCTCCCTCAAAAATCTCTGATGAAAGTCTACAAAGCTCGCTTAGAACGAATGAGGATACTGACAATCCATGGTGTTCATAATGATATTCGTTGGGTAATTGAAGCACGGGTCTGATTGGCAGGTGAGTCTTATGACTCTTTTATTTCACATCTGCCTGGTTTTGGAAGAAGTACCTATGCAAAGAAACGTAGAGCTAAGCAAATGGGTGTTTGTTATAAGTGTGCACGCTGGAATTGCAATATTCGTTGTCGTTCTTTAGGAATGGTGTCTGATAATCGCGAAGACAAAATTAAATTCATTAGGGATGGCTTGAGTAAGGAGTCTTTAGATGATATATCTTCGACTCTTGAGACGTATCCCAATGGATATGTTCACATAGCCTTTCGCAAATTACATACACAATTTCAAAAAGAAAGACAACTGTTAAGTCTCGGGAATCTGACTCAAAAAGACCATGTTTGCCAATTTATAGGAAAATTGGATGGGAAGCTTGTCCCTGACGCATAGACGTCGATCAAGCCGCTAATTTTCTTGTAAATATTACATCTCTTTATTTTTTCCTAATAATTGTAATTTGTTTTGTTGTTTTCTTTTATTTTCTCCGACAGGATCCATACTTTTTTGACTATCATGATTTGTTTAACTAATAATTATCATTTGGCAGGTACTAGTGCTATTATTTTACTCACCCTTTTCAGGTGTTATAAATTCAACTCATCATTGCACTTTTGAAGACATCCAGAGTAAAACATGGAAGCCACTTCAAGAAGACGAGTTGAAAACATCTGTGTGTTTTGCGGTAGTAGTGTCGGTACTAAACCACAATACGTATAAGCAGCACATGAATTGGGTCGAGTCTTAGCTATAAGGAATAGTCACTTAATATATGGCGGATGCAATCTTGGACTAATAGGGATCATTTCAAAGGTCGTACATGTAACATCCCGGATTATTGGGACTGTTCTAGAGGATTTCCGGACCGGTGTTATAGTCTCGGATCATGATAATAACGGAGAATAAGAGATCATGCGAAGTTATATGGGTTAAAATAATAGATTATGAATTTTAGTCGCGTTGGAAAACGTGTGGGATCAAAAGTCAATTACACGATTTTTACTATACGAATAAAGTTTACTGTTTTGACCACAGAATTAGTAAACGAACTCCGATCGGGCTATTTCTTGAACCAGCGGACTCTTTTTTCCGAGATGGACAACTTTCGTGTTGAACACTTTTCGATAATCACCCCAGAAGGGCTTCAAAACTATAGATTTCCGAAAATACCCTTCCTAGTGGGGGCATTTTAGTCATTTTCGAATATTAGATATTTGTTACCATTCATTTTATTATTATGAGTATTATTATTATTTTTTAGAAGCAATTACCAAAGGAAAAGGAAAAGGAAAAAAAAAAGAAAAAGAAAAAGAAAAGAAAGGACGACGCAGACGCGAGAGAGAGAGGGGTCGCCGGCGGCGATCCCGTCAGCGTCTGGCCGGCGTACGGGTGGCTATGGATTCGTTCGGTGACAAGGATGATGTTGGTGGCCGGCGTTTCCCCGTTGGATGGCCGGAACGGCGCAAAAAATGGAGGAAAACGGCGCGGTAGTGGGTTTCCCGATCCCGGCTCGTCGATCCGTTTTACGGCCCGAGCCACCTACCAAATCGAAGCCCTCGACGAGTACTACGAGTGTGCGGAGTCAGTTTCGCCGAACAGCAGCCGGTTACACGCGAAATGAGAAAGAAAGCCGTGGATGAATAGTAACCTGCGATGAACAGTAACTCCAATCGAAATTCCGATCTCACCAGCGCGTTCGTATGGCCGATGGGAGTCCGAATATGGCCTCAGAATTTTGGTACGACTCTCCGTTTAGAATTCTTCATTTTAAAGTTTACAGCTTTATTTTCGGATGTTTCTAGTAGTTCCGTAGTTTAGCGAATTAGCATGAAATGAATTGAATATGATTTAATATGTTAAAACGATAAATGTGGTAGAATCCGGGGAGAATCGGATGAGATATGATCGATTCGATAGAATTAGCGAGTTCCTGTAAAACGGAGTTTCTCGCGCGACTGAGCGTAGTTGATCGTAATCATGGAAATAGTATTAAAATGATATTGCAAGGGTGATTAGATAATTTTGGGTTAGTTCGGAGGGTTCGAGATCCTCCCGTAGCGTTTGCGGAAACTTTTTCGCAAGTTTTGCCGCAAACGCGTAAAGTGAGAATCTGAGCTATCTAGCTAGTTTAGAATAGCAAGTGTGCTTGTATTAGAGTAATGAAGTTTAAATGGTAAAATCAGAGAGGATTCGCGCATTCCGAGAAAGTCCCTAGTTTATTATAGATGAGTAGAAAGTTCCGCAAATAGCGGTTCTGACAGATGTTGTGATTTGTTTTGACAGATCAGATCTAGGTTATGAGTGACCGCAAACCAGGTAAGTAACTCATGCTACGAATACTTAAGAAATTTAATGTTGATCGACATTATTAATATAATAAAGTTGTATATGGTTATATGTATGAAACTTGTATTTATATATAAGGATGAATGTAGAAGAAATAAACAGGTGTATCTATATACACATTCAAATAAGAACAAGTAATTATAAGCAGATGTATGAGCAAGAGATAAGTATGAGCATATAGAAGTATAGAGATGCATATGTAGGTATAAACTAGTATGTATATTTAGATAAGAGCATATGAATAATATCATGAGTATAATTTAATGAGACTTGGGTTTGGGGGTTGTAGACACTACACCCTAGGGAATGGGATTAGCGATAAATGGCAATGTTTGCAAGTGTGACCGAATGTTAAAATGACGAATATGAACATGTGTGTAGCAATTATGTGATTTTGACGTGATTATGTATATTCGACATTTTGAGGGAATTGGCTTAACTAGTATGTATGTTAATATATGAATACATATTATTTTATATGAATTATGAATGTAGACTGAAATGACTTGATGTTGTTGAGTACTGGTTATGAATAAGAAGGTAAAGCAGAATGTGTATTGTAAATATGTAAAGAAAGTATGTGAATCTGTAGTTTTGAGCATGACCTTGTTGCGTGAATGAATAAGATGTGAAAGCTTATGATCATGAGAAATATGTATGTTTGAACATGAAATAGCAAACATAAATTGAGAATGTACTACATGGCCATGCATACACGAGCATAGACATGGATAAAAACATAAGTGGGAGAATACAAGATCATGCATGGGAAATATATGTGTGTATATGAGCATAATTGTATAAATGCATAATATATTTGGGTGCATTAGCATAAACAAAATGTTTTCATAAGCTGATAAAGATTTCAAAATTTTCAGAAACTCTTAGAAATGATTTCCAAAGTGAAGTTGAAATTAAGAAAGGTTTTGAGAAATTCAGAGTATTTTAAATAAAAGCTTCAGTTGCTTTTGAAGAGAAATGTATTTCGGAAAACGTTCCCTTCAGTTTTGAGATTTAAGCATGAGTTTTATATTTTTGGGGCATGAGGTAAAACCTCACTCCAGTACGTAACTTGAGACAATGATGGAATTGACGGATATCATATGGATTCGGGATTTGGGATTTGACCCATCCCAGTTGTACATTGTTGGAATTGACGGATTTATACACATGTGCACATGTGGAGGACTAGGGGGACGCTCCTAGATCCTCAGCGCTCAGATGGTACATTCCTGGGCGGAGATGCGCCTACGGGCGGAGATGCGCCTTCGGGCAGAGATGCGCCTTCGGGCGGAGATGCGCCTACGGGCGAGAGATGCGCCTTCGGGCGGAGATGCGCCTTCGGGCGGAGATGCGCCTACGGGCGAAGATTTGGTTTTCAGAAAAAGGATTTCAGATTTCAGTTTGGTTTTCAGAAAAAGGATTTCAGATTTCAGTTTGGTTTTCAGAAAAAGGACTTCAGATTTCAGTTTTCAGAAAAGAACTTAGAAAGACGGTTTTAGAAAGAAATACAAGAAAAAGAAAGATTTTCAGAGAAAGAGTTTTCAGTTTCAAATCCCAGTAAACAGCTTTAAGAAACAAGATTTTAGAAATAGTTTCCAGATATCAGAGATTCAAAATATGATTTTAGAAAGATAAGTTTTATTAAGAGGTTTCAACTGAGTTTCAGAAATAATTTTCAGAAAGCAGTTTCTCATAAAATGTATTTTCTAAAAGCATAACATGTTTAGAGCAGAGTAGGATTTACCATTATGTATATATATCATGGATTCTGGTGATTCTTATGAGACACATATGGTAGTTGACAAAGCATCATAGCATGAGTATATTAGATTCATACTGTTAACATTGATACATGATCTCATTATTATGCTTATGTATATATAGATATTTTGTGTGTATGAAGCATGTTCAAATAAGTAACATGTGTAGAATACAAGTACATAGTAGCATGGTCAGTGATAATGGATTTGAACTTTATAGTTAAGATAAATTAATATAACGCTACTTAGAATATATGTTGGTACATATGTATGCATAAGAGATTTATGACTTACAATGAATATATGTTATATATTATGAGCACGATATACAGGTGTTATAGAATTATGACTTATGAGGTACGTATGAGGTTTGATTTCGTATATGCATTATAGAGCATTATGAATTCAAGTAAGTGTGTAAGATTAGTAACATAAATGCGATGTAAAGATGTAAGTGAGTGATTTAATTTTAAACTGTGTGTAAGTAATAAAAGAATGAAATGAGTAATAATATAGAGAAAGCTAAATTGATGATACTTCTGATATCTGAAAAATAAAGGAGTTAAGCAGAATTTAAATAGTACGCTTTGATTAATATGTTAACTATGTAATCTTATATGAGAGTGGTATACAATTTGAGAGTTAAGGAGGGAAATGTATTTGCTTGATTTCAGTAAAAGATAGGTTAAGAAACTTAATGAAACGAAAATATAAGCTATTGTGTGTTTATGTTGTAGTTATGAGTATGATTACTTACTGAGTCATTATGACTCACACCAACACAGTTTGTAGTTTTGCAGGTCAGTAGCTGACATATCGGGCCAATAGAACTTTGATGAAGACTTTGAAGACAGTGGATCGCCCTAATTGCAGTCAAGAGAGTCCTGGGTCGAGTCATGGGTCCTCACGGCCCTTGCATTGTATATTATATGTACAAGTCATGTAATAGTTTAGTTTTATTTTTGAGTTCTGGCCAGAGGCCAAGTATTTACATTTTGTTCATTGAGTACAGGCCTGAGGCCTTGATGTTGAGATACCGACCTGAGGTCGATATTATGTTGTATATGGATGCTGGCTATAAGCCAAGTTGCATGATGTTACGAATACATCATGCCGAAATTTCGTCAGAATCATAGGCTTATGGAGATGGGTTCTCCTGTCTCCTGCCGGTAACATCCTGGCCTAGGCGGGATGTTACAGTACAGGAAGGAGGCAGTCACGTTTTGGGAATCATCCCAAAACCCTTGGCAGAAGAAAATCTTAATGAACCATCAAACAAAGAGGAACTGATCGTGCCAGGTATATCTGAACATTTGATAGAAATGATTAATTGTGCTGATGCTTTTATTGCTTTGCCAGGTGGCTTGGGCACATTGGAGGAAATTTTTATAGTACTATCTTGGGCGAACCTGAACATACGCCAGAAACCAATTGGGCTGTTTAACGTTGATGGATTTTATGATTTTCTTTGTGTGTTTCTTGATGATGCTCGGAGAAATGGGTTCGTGTCAAAACCTTTAAAATAACTCATATTTACTGCCAGAACTGCTCCAGATCTAATAGACCAACTCATAGCCTATGAACCACGAGTTGACCCTATTCTTTCAAAGATAAATTGGTCTGAGGACGATCGTGGTAAGAGGCGTAGGATTAATCTGGATCTTAACCTTTAATTTCCTGTAGATTTTCAGCTAACCAGGTACGACCTTCTTAACTCTCATTTTACTGTTTAAGACATTGGGGACAATGTCTCATTTAGGTTTGGGGGATGGAATTAGTTGATCAGTACCTTGTTTTTAGTTTGTGTGTTGTTTTTAATCCAAATTTTTTTGAAAAATACAAAAAAATTGAAATTTTTTCAAAAATTACAAAAATATTTTGCGTTTTTATGTTTTTATTTTGACTAAAAAGGTGGAATTGGTAAGAGATAGCTGAGTAAGGAGTTTCCACTCCTGAGACGTATCTCAAACCTATTTCGAAACAAGTTAATTTTTGTTTATTTCCTTTTAAATTATTTAATTTGTGAATTCTCCATAATACTGACTAAAATGGATCTTCTTATTCTCAGTTGGCAGGTATTATCAACATACATAAAAACATACGGACATGAGCTGTAATTGAAAAGTTTGTAATATTCAGTGCTCTAGTTTAATTAGAGGAAGCATCTCAAAAAGTGATGGAGTAAAAAAAATCTGAGATCCGAGTCATTAAGTTTGTAAGGGTTTTTTTAACACCTAGTTCCTTAAAGCCAACTGGTTTGAGAGTCACTGGCCCAAAGCTCGCTACATGGATCAAAGATGCTGCAAAATATATATATTTGAAGTCTGAGTAATTAAGTCCGTAGGGGTGTCTTAACACCTGGTGCCCTAAAGCCAACTGGTTTGGGAGCCACCGACCCAACACTCGTTACATAGACGGAAGGTATTGTATATAAATAAAAAAAATCATAAAAATGAGAAAAATTATTCCATTGCTACAAAAAGGTGTGAAATATGATAGAACTTTAAGACAACAATATTACTCTCTTATCAACTGCACTTATGACTGTTGTGGGAAAAAATGAGTTGATTAATATCTTGTTGGCTGTGTATATGAAGAATGGTAAAAATAGTAGGAGAATTTACTTATTCTGTAATTTAGAAAGAAAGAAAACAACTAGTAACTTTGAGTAGAAGTTTCACCTGATTAGTCACTAACATCTTTATTCTCTTTTCGCTTGTCTTTTTGCTTTTGTGTGCATTAGTTTCAATACCTTTTTACTTTTATAAAATGTTTGTGGGTATCATTGCTGTAAACCCTCACAAGACTATAACTCGTCCACTAGGGACACCTAAAGGTTTAAAGGCTTGTTGCATACGCTAAATGTAACTGTGATCCCTACGAAAGTGGCTTAGTTAAAATTTATTATGTTATTTTATTTTGTGTTTTGCTCGAGGACTAGCAAAATGTTAGGTTTGGGGGTGTGATGAGTGGTAAATCTATCACTATTTTCCACTCATTTAACCTAATATTTTGTATTGTTTCTTGAGTTTTGTGAATATTTTGATGTGTTTTGTGTTATTTTGTAGATAAATAAAGTTCCAGGACATTCTGGAGGTGATTTGGAGCAAAACAGTGAAAATTGGCAAAAATGGCAAATTGGTAATTTTGGGCGCGTCGCGACGCCTAACGTGCACCGAGTCCTTGCTAACGTGCGCCTGGTCCACGTGCACCGTGCCACGTGTCACCATCACAGAAGATCTGCTAACGTGCGCGTGCCACGTGTCATCATCTCAAGATGCCAACAATGACGTCACCACCACATCATCATGACGTCACCGCCACATCATCATGACGTCATCAATGACGTCATCATAATTATTGAGTTATCATGAATAGTGCCACATCATCGGATAAGAATCTGAAGCCGACGAATCAGCGCGTGACACGTGTCATTGTTCCGGCGTCGCGACGCCCGATGCCTATCTGCGCCTATAAATTGAGCTCGAGATTTCAGTTTTAGATGTACCATTCTCTCTGATTTCTTTGATGTAAATAGGGAGTTTCTCTCTCTAGTTTCTTTAATTTAAGTTTTGTAATTAAATTTTAATTACGTTTTATAATAATAGTAATTTACTTTCTTTATTTTTACAGTTTTTACTATTCACCATGAGAAGGTAACTTCCCCTGCTATGGTGAAAGGTAATTCTTTTACTATTGCTATTTAGATTAATATCCCTTTAATATAATATATAAACTATTTAAAATTTGACTTAAAAAGGATACTGCCAGATTGGTCGGTTGGTAATTTAATTTTGGTTCCGCCTTTATGGCTGGTTTATTTTGGTTCCGCCTTTATGGCTGGTTTATGGACAAATATTACCGCATTAATGGCTGGTTGGACTTAATTTGATTTAATCAGGTTACCGCCTATATGACTGGTTGGGAAAATTATCACAAGTATATATATTATATTATGAGAGATATCTAAATAGTAATCAGTAGAAGTTAATTCCTTTTACCTTAGCATTTATTTTATTGCATTTATCTTTCAGCATTTACTTTTTAGTAATTTTATTTTATGTCTTTTAAGTTTTTACCAGCCCTAGCAATGAGTTGTAACTAAGTTAGTTATCTAGGGTTGTGATGAAATCTAATATCACCGGTTTATAAGGGGTTAGATTATAGTTTGGGTAATATAAAGATTTATTTATTGAGTCTTAATCTTAATGCTTTTTATTAACTGGCCACTAATAAAATTGACTAGGTAAACTTAAAATGAACTAGACATAGGGATTTTAAGTTTAAGACCTTAGACTCAATAGCCACGATCTTCCTTGAGGATAGATAACCCTTAATAGATTTCCTTACAGGATATGAATATACCTGTCGGGCGAGGGTAGCTTTAATTGGAACTTAATCTTAATGAATTCATGTAATTTGGTTGACATAGACATATGGTTCAATTGGGTTATACTGGATATTTGTAGTTGACCATCGGAAGAGGCTTTTACATAATTTTGTGTTCCAGGTTAATAAGTCAATATTTTACCCAACTATAAGATAACCACTTCATCTTTAAATAATATTGGAAGAAATTACAACCCTAGATAGTTTTTAATATTAAATTTTCTTAAAACATACTTTCGACAATTTTATTTACTTGCTTTTAAATTTAGAATCGTCACCATTTCAAATCAATCAATCAACTTGTTAGATACTAGTAATCATTTGACCTCATAAAATTAATAGCTTAGGTATTAAGTCCTCGTGGGATCGATACTTTTTATACTACTTGAATGTTACGTACGCTTGCGTTATACGTGTGTGTTTACGTCGGTCATCCACCATTCATCAGTCTTTGACAAATTCAACTTCAGGCAGTTAAATATTTGTTATTTATATAGGTTATTTTAATTACTTACAATATCTAAGAAAAATGCCCATTACGTCCCTAATGATGTTTACAATATATTGATGCTAACCAACCAATGTCTTCCCATTTACGCAAATCTTACTAATTAATTTTCAAGAAAGATTACCAATAAATATCAAAAATCTTCCTCTTCTCTTTATGTATTATTAATATAAAAGAATTAGTACACAGTCAGGGCTCAACATAACATAATATTATAATTGAATATTAAAAGACAAATTAATACGTTGAATAAGTGTACATTTATAAAAAGACAAATTAATCATTTTACGAAAACAATATCTAATGGACAATATCTAAAAGATTAAGTTTTATTAATCCTGTTAATTTAGCACATTTGTGAAATAATAATTAAATTTTTATTTTATATAATGACTTTCGGATGACATTGGCGTACTATGCTTTCTATGTCTGCTAACGCCAATTAGGTACAACACCGGCATGCAAATAAAAAACATAATAAAGAACATGCAGTAATAAACAGCCCAACAGTTCATTGTGAAACCAAAAACATCACAAGTCCAACGAGGTCGGTCCAGTGAAGGCGATGCGCCGTTCTGTTATTGATTTTCATTGTCTTGATCGGGTTGGTTTGAGATATTTTGTTGCTGAACTTGAATGATTTCACCGGCCTGATTGGGCTGCATTTCAACGTTTTCATCCTTCTGGTGCTGCATTTCAACTTCTTCATCATTCTGGTGCTGCATTTCAACCTCTTCAACGGGCTGGATCTCCGCCATTTCAATAAAAGAGAAAGAAAATGTTACATTGAAAGAAACACAACACATTGAAATATGAGAAAACTGAAAACCAGGTTATTATTTCGTTCATTTAACAAGAATTTATACACAGTTGATGAAAGGATCTACACCATACACATGACATCAAAAGAACGGTATAGAGTTATTACATGAAAATAAAAACAAAAGGATCGTATAAAAACCTTGTACTACTGGCGAGCTGACAACTATGGAATTAAATATTTGCAATAAATGCCACTCACGTGACTCACCAGTCCACCAAACATCAGTCTTTGACAAATTCAACTTCAGGCATTTAAATATTTGTTATTTATATAAGTTATTTTAATTACTTACAATATCTAAGAAAAATGCCCATTACGTCCATAAATATGTTTACAATATATTTATGCTAACCAACCAATGCCTTCCCATTTACGCAAATCTTACTAATTAATTTTCATGAAAGATTACCAATAAATATCAAAAATCTCCATCTTCGATTTATGTATTATTAATATAAATGAATTAGTACACAATCAGGGCTCAACATAACATAATATTATAATTGAATATTAAAAGACAAATAAATACGTTGAATAAGTGCACATTTATTAAAAGACAAATTAATCACTTTACGAAGACAAGATCTAATGAACCTAGTTTAGCTAGAGAGGTTGTAGCCACATAGTACGCCAATGTCATCCGAAAGTACTTATTCAAAGCGCCGACGGCTCCTTTTTCCTTTGATTTCTCTACTTTCCGGTGATCGGACATCGAATGAACATCTTCTTTTGTTGATTTATCCTTCGTATTCTCATGTTTGAGGCAAGCAACCAGGCCAAACTTAGTTGATTATTTAGTTGTTCGCGTAACTAAGGCACTATTTGTTTTTCTTCTTCAAGTTTGAATATTAAGTCTGAATGCAGATGTCTAAGTAATATGTTTGTTTTTCTTTTTCAATATCTAATATATGTGTTATTTTTTGATTTTATAATTGAAAAGTATCTGAAATATAATAATTTGACATTTATATCATTATAATTATTATATACAGTTACTATAAATGTAAATGTTAAATACATGAAAACTACAATTAAAAGTAAACATATAAAAAAACTAATGATGAACACTAAAAAGTGCACATTTATTAAAAGACAAATTAATCATTTTACCCTTATAATTTCATTAATCCTCTTAATTTAGCACATTTGTGAAATAATAATTAAATTTTTATTTTATATAATGACTTTCGGATGACATTGGCGTACTATGCTTTCTATGTCTGCTAACGCCAATTAGTTAAAACACCGGCATGCAAATAAAAAACATAATAAAGAACACGCAGTAACAAATAGCCCAACAGTTCATTGTGAAACCAAAAACATCACAAAGTCCAACGAGGTCGGTCCAGTGCAGGCGATGTGCCGTTCTATTACTGATTTTCAATGTCTTGATCGGGTCGGTGCGAGATATTTTGTTACTGAACTTGAATGATTTCACCGGCCTGATTGGGCTGCATTTCAACATTTTCATCATTCTGGTGCTGCATTTCAACCTCTTCATCATTCTGGTGCTACATTTCATCCTCTTCAACGGGCTGGATCTCCGCCATTTCAAAAAAAGAGAAAGAAAATGTTTGCTTTGAAAAAACATAACACATTGAAATATGAAAAAATTGAAAAGATTACAATTTCGTTCATTTAACAACAATTTATACACAGTTGATGAAAGGATCTACACCCTACACCTGTGACATCAAAAGAACGGTGTAGAGATATTACATGAAAATAAAAACAAAATAGTTGTATAACAACCTTGTACTACTGGCGAGCAGGCAACTATGGAATTAAATATTTGCAGTATATGCCACTCAAGTGACTCACCAGTCTAAAAAACATCAGCCTTTGACAAATTCAACTTCAGGCAGTTAAATATTTGTTATTTATATAAGTTATTTTAATTACTTACAATATCTAAGAAAAATGCTCATTACGTCCCTAATTATGTTTACAATATATTGATGCTAACCAACCAATGCCTTCCCATTTACGCAAATCTTACTAATTAATTTTCATGAAAGATTACTAATAAATATCCAAATTCTTCCTCTTCTCTTCTGTATTATTAATATAATTGAATTAGTATATAGTCAGGGCTCAACATAACATAATATTATAATTGAATATTAAAAGAAAAATTAATACGTTGAATAAGTGTACATTTATTAAAAGACAAATTAATCATTTTACGAAGACAAGATCTAATGGACCTAGTTTAGCTAGAGAGGTCATAGCCACATAGTATGTCAATCTCATCCGAAATTCCTTATTCAACGTGCCAGCGGCTCCTTTTCCTTTGATTTCTCAGCTTTTCAGTGATCGGACTTAGAATCAACATCTTATTCAGTCGATTTCTCCTCTGTATTCTCATGTTTGAGGAAAGCAATCCGGTCAAACCTAGCTGATTATTTAGTTGTTCGCGTATCTAAGGCACAATTTGTTTTTCTTCCTCAAGTTTGAATATTAAGCCTGAATGCAGTTTTCTAAGTATTATGTTTGTTTTTCTTTTTCAATATCTAATATATGTGTTATATTGTTTGTTTTTATAATTGAAAAGTATCTGAAATATAATAATTTGACATTTATATCATTATAATTATTATATACAATTACTATAAATTTAAATGTTAAATACATGAAAAACTAGAATTAAAAGTAAACATATAACAAAGCTAATGATGAACACTAAAAAATGCACATTTATTAAAAGACAAATTAATCATTTTACCTTTATAGTTTCGTTAATCCTCTTAATTTAGCACATTTGTGAAATAATAATTAAAATTTTATTTTATATAATGACTTTCGGAGGACATTGGCGTATTATGCTTTCTATGTCTGCTAACGCCAATTAGGTACAACACCGGCAAGCAATTAAAAACCATAAAAAAGAACACGCAGTAACAAATAGCCCAACAGTTCATTGTGAAACCAAAAATATCACAAGTCCAACGAGGTCGGTCCAGTGCAGGCGATTTGCCGTTCTGTTACTGATTTTCAATGTCTTGATCGGGTTGGTTCGAGATATTTTGTTGATGAACTTGAATGATTTCACCGGCCTGATTGGGCTGCATTGCAACCTTTTATCATTCTGGTGCTGCATTTCAACATTTTCATCATTCTGGTGCCGCATTTCAACCTCTTCATCATTCTGGTGCTGCATTTCAACCTCTTCAATAGGCTGGATCCCCGCCATTTCAATAAAAGAGAAAGAAAATGTTATCTTTGAAAGAAACACAGCACATTGAAATATGAGAAAACTGAAAATCAGGTTACTATTTCGTTCATTTAACAAGATTTTATACACGGTTGATGAAAAGATCTACACCTTACACATGTGACATCAAAAGAACGGTGTAGAGTTATTACATGAAAATAAAAACAAAAGGGTCGTATAACAACCTTGTACTACTGGCGAGCTGGCAACTATGGAATTAAAAATTTACAGTATATGACACTCACGTGAGACTCATCATCGAGACTTATATGCAAAAATACAGTGCCTACACAACAGTTCATTGTGAAACCAAAAACATCACAAGTCCTACGAGGTCGGTCAAGTGCAGGCGATGCGACGTTCTGTTACTGATTTTCAATGTCTTGATCGGCTTGGTTCAAGATATTTTGTTTATGAACTTGAATGATTTCACCAGCCTGATTGGGCTGCATTTAACCTCTTCAATGGGCTGGATCACAGTCAAGGCCCAACATAACAAAATATTATAATTGAATATTAAAAGACAAATTAATACTTTGAATAAGTGCACATTTATTAAAAGACAAATTAATGATTTTACGAAGACATATCTAATGGACATAGTTTAGCTAGAGAGGTCGTAGCCACATAGTACGCCAATGTCATCCGAAAGTCCTTATTCAACGCAACAGCGACTCCTTTTTCCTTTGATTTCTCTGCTTTCTGGTGATCGGACTTCGAATCAACATCTTCTTCAGTCGATTTCTCCTCCGTATTCTAATGTTTGAGGCAAGCAACCACGCCAAACCTAGCTGATTATTTATTTGTTCGTGTATCTAAGGCACTACTTGTTTTTCTTCCGTAAGTTTGAATATTAAGTCTGAATGCAGATGTTTAAGTAATATGTTTGTTTTTCTTTTTCAATATCTAATATATGTGTTATATTTTTTGTTTTTATAATTGAAAAGTATCTGAAGTATAATAATTTGACATTTATATCATTATAATTATTATATACAATTACAATAAATTTAAATGTTAAATACATTAAACCAACAATTAAAAGTAAACATATAACAAAGCTAATGATGACCACTAAAAAATGCACATTTATTAAAAGACAAATTAATCATTTTACCTTTATAGTTTCGTTAATCCTCTTAATTTAGCACATTTGTGAAATAATAATTAAAATTTTATTTTATATAATGACTTCGGATGGCATTGGCGTTTACTATACTTTCTAGTTTGCTAACGCCAATTAGGTACAACACCGGCACGCAATAATAAAAAATATAATAAAGAACACGCAGTAACAAATAGCCCAACAATTCATTGTGAAACCAAAAATATCACAAGTCCAACGAGGTCAGTCCAGTGTAGGCGATGCGCCGTTCCGTTACTGATTTTCAATGTCTTGATCGAGTTGGTTCGAGATATTTTGTTGCTGAACTTGAATGATTTCACCGACCTGATTGGGCTGCATTTCAACGTTTTCATCATTCTTATGCTGCATTTCAACCTCTTCAACGGGCTGGATCTCCGCCATTTCAATAAAAGAGAAAGAAAATGTTAGCTTTGAAAGAAACACGACACATTGAAATATGGGAAAACTGAAAACCAAGTTACTATTTCGTTCATTTAACTAGAATTTATACACAATTGATGAAATG
The DNA here is from genome assembly GCA_019454045.1 of Zanthoxylum bungeanum. Taxonomy (NCBI): domain Eukaryota; kingdom Viridiplantae; phylum Streptophyta; class Magnoliopsida; order Sapindales; family Rutaceae; genus Zanthoxylum; species Zanthoxylum bungeanum. The sequence continues at coordinate 184,909 of SKCR01030723.1, read as the reverse complement.
ATCTACACCATACACCTGTGACATCAAAAGAACGGTGTAAAGTTATTACATGAAAATAAAAACAAACGGTTCATCTAACAACCTTGTACTACTAGCGAGCTGGCAACTATGGAATTAAATATTTGCAGTATATGCCACTCATGTGACTCACCAGTCAAACATCAGTCTCTCATAAATTCAACTTCAGGCAGTTAAATATTTGTTATTTATATATGTTATTTTAATTACTTACAATATCTGGGAAAAATACCCATTACGTCCCTAATTATGTTTACAATATATTGATGCTAACCAACCAATGCATTCCAATTTACGCAAATTTTACTAATTAGTTTTCATGAAAGATTACCAATAAATATCCAAAATCTTCCTCTTCTATTTCTGTATTATTAATTTAAATGAATTAGTATACAGTTGGGGCTCAACATATCATAATATTATAATTGAATATTAAAAGACAAATTAATACGTTGAATAAGTGCACATTTATTAAAAGACAAATTAATCATTTTACGAAGACAAGATCTAATGGACCTAGTTTAGCTAGAGATGTCGTAGCCACATAGTACGCCAATGTTATCCGAAAGTCCTTATTCAACGCGCCAGAGCTCCTTTTTCCTTTGATTTCTCTGCTTTCCGGTGATTGGACTTCGAATCAACATCTTCTTCATTCGATTTCTCCTCCGTATTCTATGATTGAGGCAAACAACCAGTTCAAACCTAACTGATTATTTAGTTGTTCGCGTATCTAAGGCACTATCTGTTTTTCTTCCTCAAGTTTGAATATTAAGTCTGAATGCAGATGTCTAAGTAATATGTTTGTTTTTTTTTTTTCAATAACTAATATATGTGTTATATTGTTTGTTTTTTATATTGAAAAGTATCTGAAATATAATAATTTGACATTTATATCATTATAATTATTATATACAATTACTACAAATTTAAATGTTAAATACATGAAAACTACAATTAAAAGTAAACATATAATAATGTTAATGATGAACACTAAAAAGTGCACATTCATTAAAAGACAAATTAATCATTTTACACTTACAATTTCATTAATCTCTTAATTTAGCACATTTGTGAAATAATAATTAAATTTTTATTTTATATATTTTTATTATGATTTTGTAACATCCTGGGTTATTTTAACGTTTTAGCTTAAATTTTATTTTCGCGCGTGAGGTCGCGTCCGAACGCGAGATCAATTTTATTGTAAAATATGACATTTTCATTATATTAATTATAAAGTTTTTATTAAATAAAATATGAGGGATTAAATTGATATTTACCAATTTATATATATATCTAGATATTTCTAATACACACAAAATAGAAATTTCTACACACAATTAATTTATTAATACGATCACACGTGTAAAATAAATATACACACAGCCATTACACACGCACACGGTCACAGCACGGAAAATTTGATAGAAAAATAATATAATTAGATGTGTATATAAACTGAAAATTTTAGACGAGTTATAGGTGGGGTAAGTGTTTTGGTTTCTTGTTGTGGATTTGTGATGCTAATGAGGATTACTTGGTGGGTCCTTGGTGTTTTATTTTGTGATTTCTTTGCTTGATTGTGACTTGGAATCTGATTTTGCTTGATTGTTATGTTGTTTGGTTGTCGAGAAAACTGTGAGATTTGAGATACTTAATCTTGTGGTCAGGTGTGTTGCTTAGAAAGTTTTTGAAATAAAATAGACATGTGATTAGACTCGATAAATTGTTTTGAAACTAGAGGATTTGTTTTTGGCATTCTACCAACTCTTTTGTTGTCAATGAAGACTAGATATGGTTAAGCATTGTGTTATATTTTGGTTGTTTTGGAAAAACTTATTTGTGCGACTTTAAAGGTCTATTATTAGTTTATGTAACTGGAATTCTTCCGATGTTGTATGTTATTTGCAATCAAACCATTTTAAAATATTGTCTATTGATATACTAGTCATCAAACTTAAGTGTCAACTAAAATCCTATATTTTTCAGTCCTCGTGTCACTATGGAAATCCTGATTTTGTTATCAAGTTGAAATATTTCTTTAGCAATTGATTTTTTGGTACTTTGAGGTAGTAGAATAATAATAATAATAATAATAATAATATAATAATATAATAATAATAATAATATAATAATAATAATAATAATAATAATAATAATAATAATATAATAACTTCTTATATTTAGAATTTTTCATGGTGCACATGATATAAGTGTTAGGGTTGGTGCTCTGAGCGTCAATTCTTATATATTTCCCTGTAAATACTTTTGTAAATATTTTATTGATGAATAAAATAGACAGTTTCTTTAATATAAATTCTTTTATTTATGGTAAAGACGTAAATGACCATAGAGTGATTGGTTATGATACAGTTGCAAAAGCGTCGCAACTGACATTGAGCGGTATCATAACAGTATCATTTTTTAACTGTTCCTGGTCAAGGTTTACAATTATTTGGTCAGTAAGTAAACCTGCTAAGACCGGTACGTGTCGTATATTGGAATGTTGGATTCTAATGGTTTCTCAATGAACCATGAGTCTCGGGAGACTCGTATTGACACGTAGGTGTTTATATCAGATAAACAATGACGACTCGTTGAAGATTCTTAATAGATGGTACACCAACGTTAATAAGAATCTTATCGGGTTGAGTGAGCATAGTGATCCTTCGACTTGAGGTACCACTGTGGATATATGAGGTATCCTCCACACTTTGATGATAGTCACGTCACCGATCTATTTAGATCAGACCTCCGCATGTTCTTGGGTGTGGACTGGTCCTCATGATATCTGTGCGTATCAAGATATGATCCGTCAGTTCTGTGTACAGAGCATAGATATCCAAATTAGCAATCTGTTAAAACCCATGAGCCCGTGGTACACTGTAGAAATCAGTTCTAAGTGTTATTTAAGATATTGCTAATAGATTCGTCGACGAGATTATACCTAAAGAGATTTGACGTTTACATCTATATCTCTGAAATAATCTGGATACCTGTGACAAAATGATTATACGTATGCAGTGACCTCGACCTGTATGGTTCAGAGAGTTTTTTATCTCTGTTCATCATAATTTACGGGTGGGTAAATTATGGACACGAAATTGGATTTCGTGACGGATATGCCTGAACCTAGAGAGTCTCACTAATGAAATATACTCGTTGGGCACTAGGGCAACTTTTATAAATAATATGGATTATTTATAAGTCGTTTAACGGGTTAAACGAAAAATTATGCTTTTTGGCCATTTATTAAATGTCGAATTGTGATATTTGACATTTATAATTAATATATGTATTTTGATTATTTAATGTAAATATAATACATATATTTTGTGATATTTATATTAATTATTTATTTATTTAATTGTTGAATAATTAAATCAATTAAATATTTAATATCCATTTTCTTATAAAGATAAGATAAATGGCAATTTTTAATTGGATAAAGTGGCCAAAGTTTATTGGATTAATTGACATGATTTAATTGGTTATTTTGTGATATACATTAAAATGTTTAATGAATTTGTACCACAAATAATTAAATCATTTTCCTTATTAAATGGAAACAAAATTAAAATTACTTGGCCATATTTTTTTGTCAAATCACGTCAATTCTGCAAAAAATATATAAGCCTAGTTTTTGTTTTGTTTTTTTTTTGGTTTTCAATATACTGGAACCCAAAAAAAAAATCAAATTCCAATAAAGAAAAGAGAAAGAAGGAAAGGAGGAAAAATAAAGAAAAAGTCTTGAATTCAAGCAATTTTAGTAAGTTTTCTCACTTTTCCTTATGAAAAATGTTTCTAGCTATTAGGCCTAATATGATTAGCTTAGTTTTTCTCTACTCTTTCATGGTTATGATTGATGATTGGGAACTTGATTGAAGATGAAAGCATGTATATTAATTTAGTATGCTTTAAATTGTTTATTAAACACACTTTTTGCCATTTTGATGGCTAGTTGTCATTCTAGAGTTTAGTAGCCACTCATGGTAAACCTAAAATTGTTCTTAGTGTATTTCATGATGGTGAGACTCAATTGGTGTTGGAAAATTGAATTAAAATATTGAATTTGATTAATTTGTGAAATTATTAAATTAGGGTTTCAAACCTTCACCAATATTAGGGTTTTTCATATATGTGATAAGTTTAGATGTATATATTATGTATAAAAAATTTGGGAATTTTTGGAATTGATTTGGGCATGTTTTGAACATAAAAAGGCCCAATTGCAATTCTTGAAAATTGAGGGACCTATCGGCAATTAGGAAAAATCTGTTTCTGAAATTGTAAATCTGAATTTTTATGTATTAGACATAAATAAATCATTTTGGAATTGATTTAGAATCAATTAAAATTGCTTCGGACAATTTTGGGCTAAAATGATTAAAATTCCAATTTGGGGCAAAAATTGGTAATTTTCTGTAAAATCTGATTTTTGGGTAAAATTTCAGTTATTAAATATTGAGTAATTGAAATAAATTAGTTTATTTTAATTACCCGAGAAAAACAATTGAAATCGAAAAATTTTAATTTTCCGCAATCCGCTACGTTTACCCGAATTACCGCCCAAAACCCCAACAAAAATGGTATCAGAGCAGGTTGAACCTCGACACATAATATGAATAAGCCTTTAAATTCATTGTTTTAATTATGTTCTTTCATCATACATGTTTGTATTTATTTAATTTGATTAAATTAAATATGTTTCATCTTTGCGGAAAATCCCTGTTTTAATAAGGTTTTGTAAGTAGTATGTATTGGATACATATTTCTTGGTCCGTCTTGTCAATACGATTTTTGGATATCTATTCTATGACTGCATCTGTGATCGTTCCAAAGCAGTGAGGGTGTAGTTGATAGAAATTTGTCCATACCGGATGTATATGCGATACTAGACAAATCCAAGCGAAAGCGGAAATCCTGAACGTGCCAAAGATGTGAGGACTACGCAAGTATCTTGAATTTGTCATTGACAAGTTTAAATTTGGTACGCCTCCTTGTGAGCGTGCCAAAGCTGTCACAACGAGAAACGGCCAGGACCGGAACCCAGGAGTCACTATTGAGTGATTGACAATGTGTTGTCTACCTAATGACTATACGTAGGCGATAACGTGCCAAAGCTGTGAGCTGAAATATATTATCCACCTTTCGCTATTGCATTTAATTTGATTAATTATTTGATTGCATTCTGTTTGGGGATTACAGTATTGCATGTTATAGTGGGAGGGGCATTTTTAGATTAAAAATCCATGATCTTTTTATGCTTTATTTAATCTATATTATTATGAAACTGTTTTGTCTGCTAACCGTTTTTTCGCTATCTATATGATAGATTTGCGATGGCGGCACCTGCTCCTAATCATTTTGCCCGTATGCTAGATATGAACAAGCTTAAGGGCGCCGAAAACTTCGCAGATTGGGATTTGGATCTGAGAATTTTTTTGGGTCCGAACAAATAGAATATATGTGTTGGAAGGTCTGTTGCCACTGGCGATAGCACCTGAGGTTACACCAGATGAACATGAGACTCTCCAAATGTGGAGAGATCATGACAAACGTGTCAAATCATATATTCTCAGTTCCTTGGACCGGAGCTTAAGAGGCAATATTTTGGATTGCCCAACGCATATACTAAGATTGCTATGGAACTGTTCCATGCAAGATTGGAAGAGAGACAGGCTGTGAGCCCTCATGTGCTTCATCTGACCGAATTGATCGAACAGTTGAGGCGCTACAACTTCCCTCTTAATGACACTTTAGGACGAAGTGTCATCCTAGGATCTCTTCCGGCGTCCTATCGCCATTTTGTGATGTATTTCAACATGAACGGGATTAGCTGTTCTTACCAAAAGCTGCATAAGATGCTACAGACAGCGGAGGAAGATTTGAGGAAAGGAGTACCGACTCGCCCTCCTAAACCCACTGCTCTTCCCGCTTCCTCTCAATCTTACAAGAAAGGGAAGAAGAAGAAGAAGGGGAAGAAGAAGAAGGGTACAAATCTTCCACCCCAGGGTAAGATAGCTAAACCCAAGAAAGCTGCCGAAGACAAATGCCACCACTGCAGCAAGATTGGCCACTGGAAACGGAACTATCCTCACTATTTGGCGCAAATCAGAAAGGAAAGAGCATATACTTCAGGTACTTTTATTTTTCCCATTATTGATATCTCTTTAGTTTGTGAAGCTATGTCATCCAGTTGGATTTTGTATTCTGCTTGTCCAATTCATATTTGCAATTCGTTGCAGGTGCTGAATGGAAGTAGACGGCTAAAATCTGGGGAGATGCAATTACGGTTCGGGAGTGGCGACTCTTTGGATGCAGTTGATGTAGGCTTATGCGAGATTCCCCTGCCCAGTGGGAGCCTTTTGTTGTATGACTGTTTTTTTGTACCTGGATGTGTTGCGAACATTATATCGCTTTTTGTATTAGATACTGATGGCTATAATGTAAATATTAAGAACCGTTCTTTATATTTATATGATAGATATAATTTTCAGATCCTTGTTTGTCCAAATGAGCACGATCATTATATTTTGCATACCTCACAAGATATCTTTAATGTTGGAATTAATAAACGTAAAGTATCTGATATAAATAATGCTAAACTGTGGCATATGAGGTTGGGTCATATAGGCGTGAAATGCCTAACCCAGTTGGTTAGGAATGGTTTGATACCAGATCTCACCATTGAACCTTATCCAACTTGTGAATCTTGTATTCGAGGTAAGATGACCAAAGCCCCATTTTCGGGTGTAGGACACCGAGCCACTGACTTATTGGAACTAATACATTATGATGTATGTGGTCCCATGAGTCAAACTGGTCACAGTGGTTTTTCCTACTTCGTAACCTTTACCGATGATCTGTCACGGTATGGTTATGTTTATTTGATTAAATAGAAATCAGAAACCTTTGAAAAGTTCAAAGAATTTCGAAATGAAGTAGAAAAACAAACTGGTAAATATATTAAATGTCTTTGATCTAATCGGGGCGGTGAATATATGAGCGGCAAGTTCACCGATTATTTAAAAGAGAATGGGATTCTCGCTCAATATACTCCTCCGGGTACTCCATAGCACAATGGAGTGTCCGAAAGGAGAAATTGGACTTTATTGGATATGGTCCGATCAATGTTGAGTTTTACAGGTTTACCCTATTACTTATGGGGTTATGCTCTTTTAACTGCTGCACATCTTTTGAATAAGATTCCTTCCAAGGTTGTTTCTACAACTCCATATGAGATATGGACTGGTAAGAAACCGAATCTTAATTATGTTAAGATTTGGGGCTGTCCTGCCTATGTCAGGATTGCTCAGCAGGATAAGCTTTTGCCTCGAGGGTAGAAGTTTAGGTTTGTTGGATATCCTTCAAATACGAAATGATATTTATTCTATGATACCGAGCGTCGAAATGTGTTCGTAGCTCGCTTCGCAAAATTTCTTGAGAATGAATTTTTGTATGAAGGAGGTAATCATAGACATGTTGAACTTGATGAAGTACAACCTGGAACCAGTGGAGGAACCTGATGTTCAAATAGATGAAGGGCCTTCAACACACACACTCCGTAGGTCTCAAAGGGTATCTAGACCTCCCGAACGCTTGTCTTTGATACAAGAAAAGAGTCTGGATGTTCTCGTAGTCGAAGAGACTGGCCCTTATACCTATAGAGAAGCGATGTTGGACATCGACTCCGCGAAGTGGAAAGAGGCCATGAAATCAGAGTTAGACTCTATGCATCAGAATCAAGTCTGGGACTTGGATCCGCTTCCTGAAGGAATTGTTTCTATCAGTAGTAAATGGGTTTACAAAAGGAAACGTGAGCCTGATGGAAAGGTTGAAACCTTTAAGGCCAAACTGGTAGCTAAAGGTTACACACAGCGACCTGATGTCGACTACGATGAAACTTTTTCACCAGTTGCGATGCTAAAGTCTATAAGGATTTTGTTGTCTATTGCTGCTTACCATGATTATGAGATTTGGCAAATGGATGTCAAAACGACATTTCTTAATGGGTTTCTTGACGAAGAAATCTATATGGAATAGCCGGAGGGTTTTGTATCCAGCGAAACCTCATGCATGGTTTGTAAGCTTAAGAAGACCATTTATGGACTTAAGCAGGCTTCGTGAAGTTGGAATCTTCGATTCGACGAGATTATTATATTGTCTAGTTTTCTCAAGAATGCAGAAGAATCCTGTGTGTACCAGAAGGTCAGTGGGAGTATGATAATCTTTTTAATTCTCTATGTTGATGACATCCTAATCATTGGGAATGATATAGGAATGATGCAAGGCATCAAAGCTTACCTCTGTAAGAATTTCTCCATGAAGGACCTGGGTGAAGCTTCTTATATCTTGGGTATAAAGCTCTATAGAGATAGAGACATGAAGCTTATTGGGTTATCCCAATCGTCGTACATAGATAAGATCTTTGAACGGTACAATTTTGCTAACTGTAAGACGGTAAATATACCCTTCAGACATGGCATTCATCTTACTAAAAGTAATTGTGTCCGCAAACAGAAGATGAGAAGATTAAAATGTCTAATCAACCTTGTGCTTCATGTTTGGGTAGCATTATGTATGCAATGTTATGTACGAGGCCTGATATTATCTACGCGGTTAGTGTAACCAGTAGATATCAGTCCACCATTGGATGGCTGTTAAACATATCCTGAAGTATCTTAAAGGTACTAAGGATAAGTTTATCATTTATGGAGGAAATGAACTGCAGGTTAACGGGTATACGGATTCTGATTTCCAATCGGATCCCGATGATAGAAAGTCTACATTAGGATTCATATTTACCCTTAACGGAGGTGCATTTTGTTGGAAAAGTTCCAAATAGAGGTCTACAGTTGATTCCACCACAGAGGCGGAATATATTGCTGCTTCTAAAGCTGCAAAAGAAGCTGCATGGCTTAAGAAATTTATCACAGAACTACGAGTTGTCCCAAGTATCGAGAATTCGATTCCACTATACTGTGATAATAGTGGTGCCATTGCACAAGCAAAAGAACCAAGGGCGCATCAGAAGTCGAAGCATGTGGAACGAAAGTACCACATTATTCGAGAGATTGTGTCGCGAGGTGACATTATCGTGTGCAAAGTTCCTAGTGAAGATAATGTAGCAGACCCGCTCACAAAAGCCATACCTCCGAAGTTATTCGATAAGCATGTGGAGTCGATGGGTATTAGATACAATCGATATTGGCACTAGAGCAAGTGAGAGATTTTGTTAGGGTTGGTGCTCTGAGTGCCAATTTCTTATGTATTTACCTGTAAATACTTTTGAAAATATTTTATTGATGAATAAAATAGACAATTTCTTTAATATAAATTCTTTTATTTTATGGTAAAGACGTAAATGACCATAGAGTGATTGATTATGATATAGTTTCAAAAGCGTCGCAACTGACATTGAGTGTTATCATAACAATATCATTTTTTAACTGTTCCTGGTCAAGTTTTACAATTATTTAGTTAGTAAGTAAACCCGCTGAGACCGGTACGTGTCGTATATTGGAATGTTGGATTCTAATGGTTTCTCAATGAACCATGAGTCTCGGGACACTCGTATAGACACGTAGGTGTTTATATCTGATAAACACTGAACGACTCGTCGAAGATTCTTAATAGATGGTACACCAACGTCAATAAGAATCTTCTCGGGTTGAGTGAGCATAGTGATCCTCCGACTTGAGGTACCACTGTGGGTATATGAGGTATCCTCCACACTTTGATGGCAGTCACGTCATCGATCTATTTAGATCAGAGCTCCGCCTGTTCATTGGGTGTGGACTGATCCTCATGATATCCTGTGCGTATTAAGATATGATCTGTCAGTTCTTTGTACATAGCATAGGTATCCAAATTAGGAATCTGTTAAAACTCATGGGCCCGTGGTACACTGTAGAAATCAGTTCTAAGTGTTATTTAAGAGATTGCTAATAAATTCATCGACGAGATTATACCTAAAGAGATTTGACGTTTATGTAATACCTTAGTTTTGAGAGAGAGATAAGTAAAAAAAAAACTTTATTTATTTAAGGGGCCGTGATAGATGTGGTCATTCTCTCAGCCTTTCTTTCTCTTTCATTTTTTTTCTTTTCTCCCAAATCTCTCTCTCTCTCAGCTAAAACTTTAAATCGCCGTTACCGCTCCTCTGCCGGTCACCTTCAGCCATGCATCGGTCCATCAGAAAGCTACCGACGTCAGCTTTCCAGATCGGCCGAGATCAAGCCGAACGGACGCTGGACGCGCCGCCACGCGCCTCCGGAAGAAGACGAGTCGTCTTCCATCTTTCTGCATTTTCCGGCTATCTCCGGTCACTTTTGACGGCTACCTCTGACGAGTTAGTACTTTTCAGGCCGAGATCTTTCAAACGCCAGTGGTCACTTCCTGATCCGACATCGTTTGGGTTTTCCATTTTGTAATTACCGGCAATTCGGGAATATTACTAGAATTTGAGATCCGACCGTTGGATCAGTGATCCGAACGTATCAGATTGTTGTTCTCGATTATACGAGCGTTTTGGTATATATATATCCACTGATGAAAGTATCTGGTTGTGGGGACCGATTTTTGATAGTGGGGCCCAATTTTCGTTGTAGGGCTCGCTTGCCTCGTTAAGCATATCAGCAAGTTCTGAAGCCATTTGTCGTTGTGATCCTTGAGATGTTTGCTAACCAGTGAATCTTTCTTTGAGAGATTTGGAGATCGTTGGAGCTCGGTATGTGATAATTACCGTTTTGGGGGGTGTAAATGATAGAATTGGAAAGTTTTGGACGTAATTGTAAATTTGCATAATTAAAAGGGTAAATTGTAAATTCTGGCCTTTTAGGGGTTAAATAGTCATATTTAAGAATTGTAGGACTATTTGGGCATATTAGAAAAGTTTAGGGGCTAAAACAAAAATTTAGAAAGTTTAGGGGTAAAATCGTAATTTTTGATAAATTGAGGGACCTGATCGTAATTTTATATTTTTCAGATTCTTAGCGAGGAGATAGACATATTAAGGGCTTTTACGTGGATAGAGGTAAGTACACTGCACGATAATTCTCTTAACATAATTGTTTGTTGATTGATGGTTGTTGTGAGAGTCCGTATATATAATATATATTAGTATAATTATAATTATATATATATTTATATATATTCTGTGGAGATATTGTATTGAGATATTGAAACCATGATAAATATGAATTCATGATTATTGAGATGAGATTGATGGATTGGATGCGAGATGTGATTGTATTGGATGATGTGTGTTGTTGTGTTATGCAGCCGGATTTTGTATAATAGTGGTCGGATTTGAGATGAGATGTGATGAGATATTGCGAGATTATATGGTGAAGAACCTTGGGGGTATACGGGGACTCCCCCATTGGTTATGATATGATGGAAAACCTTGTGAGTTGTGATGAGATACTCTCACATTGGTTATGATATGGTGGGAAACCTTGGAGTTGTGATGAGGTACTCTCCCATTGGTTTCAATCCTCTGTTATACTAGACCCGGAATAGCAACCATGTTTGATGGATGTTTTTATTGTTGTGGGATGATTGCATGAGATGATATTATAGTATATGTTATTTTCATATATTATATTATATTATATATATATATTTATTTTGTTAGTGAGGTCATGTTGAGTGTATGAGTGCTTACTTGCTGAGCTTTTTAAGCTCACTTCCCTCTTCCCCCAAACATTTCAGGTAGTTTGTGAGCATAGCAGGAGCAGTACCAGATTTGGATTCACGTGCCACAGTTGTATTTTCGAGTTGGTCCAGACATTATAGTCATCATTTGTATTTTTTTTAGTCTTGTGTTGTAAACCATAAAAGTTGTGTATACTTTATGGGTTTGTAATTTGTGATGTAATAATTGTGTGTTTTAAATTGGTTGATTTGGCATATAGAATGTTTGAGCTAAATAAGTCCATGAATTTCTTTCTAGGGTTGGGCCCGCTCTAGGGAGGGGGTTGTGAAAGTTTACATCTATATCTCTGGGATAATCCGGATACTTGTGACGGAAGGATTATACGTATGCAGTGACCTCGACTTGTATGGTTCAGAGTTTTTATCTCTGTTCATCATAATTTACGGGTGGGTAAATTATGGACACGAAATTGGATTTCGTGACGGATATGCCTGAACCTAGAGAGTCTCACTAATGAAATATACTCGTTGGGCACTAGGGCAACTTTTATAAATAATATGGATTATTTATAAGTCGTTTAACGGTTAAACGAAAATATATGCTTTTGGCCATTTATTAAATGTCGAATTGTGATATTTGACATTTATAATTAATATATGTATTTTGATTATTTAATGTAAATATAATGCATATATTTTGTGATATTTATATTTAATTATTTATTTATTTAATTGTTGAATAATTAAATCAATTAAATATTTAATATCCATTTTCTTATAAAGATAAGATAAATGGCAATTTTTAATTGGATAAAATGGCCAATGTTTATTGGATTAATTGGCATGATTTAATTGGTTATTTTGTGATATACATTAAAATGTTTAATGAATTTGTACCACAAATAATTAAATCATTATCCTTTTATTTTAAATGGAAACAAAATTAAATATTACTTGGCCATTATTTTTTGTCAAATTCACGGCATTTCTGCAAAAAATATATAAGCCTACTTTTTTTTTTTTTTTTTTTTTTTTCTTTTTTCAATATACTGGAACCCAAAAAAAAAAATCAAATTCCAAAGAAAGAAAAGAGGAAAGGAGGAAAAATAAAGAAAAAGTCTTGAAATCAAGCACTTTTAGTAAGTTTTCTCAACTTTTTCCTTCTTGAAAAATATTTCTAGCATACTAGGCCTTAATATGATTAGCTTAGTTTGTTCTCTACTCTTTCATGGTTATGAATTGATGATTTGGGAACTTGATTGAAGATGAAAGCATGTATATTAATTTAGTATGCTTTAAATTGTTTATTAAGCACACTTTTTACCATTTTGATGGCAAGTTGTCATTTTAGAGTTTAGTAGTCACTCATGGTAAACCTAGAGTTGTTCTTAGTGTATTTCATGATGGTGAGACTCAATTGGTGTTGGAAAATTGAATTAAAATATTGAATTTGATTAATTTGTGAAATTATTAAATTAGGGTTTCAAACCTTCACCAAAATTGGGGCTTTTCGTATATGTGATAATTTTAGATGTATATATGATGTATATAAAATTTGGGAATTTTTGGAATTGATTTGGGCATGTTTGAACATAAAAGACCAAATTGTAATTCTTGAAAATTGAGGGACCTATCGGAAATTAAGAAAAAAATCGGTTTCTGAAATTGTAAATCTGAATTTTTATGTATTAGACGTAAATAAATCATTTTGGAATTGATTTAGAATCAATTAAAATTGCTTCGAACAATTTTGGGATAAAATGATTAAAATTCCAAGTTTTGGGGCAAATTGGTAATTTTCTGTAAAATCTGATTTTTGGGTAAAATTTCAGTTATTAAATATTGAGTAATTGAAATAAATTAGTTTATTTTAATTACCCGAGAAAAACAATTGAAATCGAAAAATTTTGATTTTCCGCAATCCGCTGCGTTTACCCGAATTACCTCCCGAAACCCCAACAATAAGACCATCCGCTGAGTAATTGAGAATCTTAGTTCGATAAGCCTCACACTTATTGATTAATTACCGGAACATGCCAAATTTATGTTTTTTTTTTTTTTTTTTTTTTTTTTTTTTTTTTGTAGCAATAATGTAAAGTTTTAAACTAAAACTAGAATCTAATTTCAGGAATAAATTATAACCCTACTGAATTTAATTAAAAGTGGCATTTTGAATATTTCATTTATCCCTATATGGCCGTTCTCTTTGATAATTTGGGCAGTTAATTTTATATGATTTCTTGTTAGGTTTACTTATTTCTTCTGAACATTGATTGAACTTGTAGGTTGCATCATTTCCCTTATTGATATCGTGTGATATTTTAAGCAATACAGTTATCTTTATTAAACTATTCACAATATTCTATAAGCTGGGATGGTTCTATGATAGTGTCAATATTTCTGTCTGTAATTTAACCAGTCATCTTTGTATCTGTCTTCATAGGTGTGTATCTATGTGCTGAATATTTATCTGGTAATGTTTATAGATTACTAACGTGAAGTGTGGTTTGTAGGTTAAGTATGTTGTAGAATTATTAAGTTCGCATAAGAAATGTACATGCATGTTTGTGCATTGTGATTTTCATAATTGAGATGAAATTGGGAATTTGAAATCCAAAGTGTTTTAAAGAAAAGTTTCAGATGTTTTTGAAGGAAATGTTTTTACAGCTTTGAGATTTAAAAGTATGGTTTCATGTTTTCGCGGCATGAGGTAAAAACTCACTCCAGTATGTAACTATTACAGAGATGGAGTTGACGGATTCAGAGACATGTGCACATGTGGAGGATTGAGGGGACGCTCTCAGATCCTCGAGCAGGACTAGGATTGACAGATCCCCGAAATCCTGGTTTTCAGAGCTTGGGCGGTAGCATTGATCCGCACCCCAGTTCTAGTGGTGGCTACACCCAGTTGAGTCGTTGTCCTGGGTCTAGAGCTCTACGTTGCAGTTGAGTCATTGTCCTGAATGTAGGGCACCACCAATTTCAGAGATGCCCAGTTGAGTCGTTTTCCTGGGCATATAGCACACCCAGTTGAGTCGTTTTCCTGGGTGTAGAGAGACGTCCAGTTGAGTTGGTTTCCTCGACGTATATCAGTTTTCAGATTTCAGACTTTTAGTACTGAGTTTTCAGATCTTCAGTATGTAGTTTTCAAAAGTTAAATTTCAGTAATCAGTTTTCAGAAAACAGGTTTTAGAAATAGTTTACTGAAACTAGAGATTTTAAGCATGTTTTCAGAAAAATAGATTTTATTGAGGGATTTTCAGATTTTCAGAAAAGAGTCTTCAGAAAGCAGTTTTTCAGAAAAGGCTTTCAGAAAGTATTTTCTAAAAAGTATGGCATAATTAAAGTTCATTGCATCTTATAGGTTATGCATATAAATCATACATTCTGGTTAATGTACGAAATGCATATAGTTGACATTGGAGTATGATAGCATGCTTATATTTATGCGTTTATGATTGATGTCTGTGTGTATTATATGTTTATATAGAAGGAACAATTTGTAAGATACTAGCGTGTGATTATATGGTTTCATATACATGTTTATATGGTTAATGTTAATCTGCTGGATGTTAATAGAAAGATTATTTTATAATCAGATTTGATGAGATTTCAAAGAAATTAAAGAAAGATAAATATGTCAAGTAACCAATCTAGATTAGCAAAAAAAAAAAAAGTAAGTAGGTAAGTAATAAGTTAATAGAATAGCGCATCAGAAGCGTAATGAAATTTATTTTGATGATTAGAGATATAGGAACTTAATAAGTATATTATGGAAGTTGAATGTAAATAAGAAACAGAACTTAAAATTCACGTATGAATATTTAGACAGATTAGTAACTAGTAATAAGTTTGTAAATGGATAAGGAATCAGAAAGATAAATCAGATTGTGATATATGTGCATGATCACAAAAAGTTCAGATTAATGTAAAATGGAATTCAGACCTTGTTTGTGTTTGATGCTCAAGGAATGAGCATAGTTACTTACTGAGTCTTATGACTCACATCACAATAGTGTTTGAGTTTTGCAGGTTGGTGACATGATCGGTCAACCACAGACACCAGAGCTGGAGGATCCGGATAGCAGCGTTGCAGTCAGCCAGTCACCAGGCATTGGGTGGACAAGAGTCAAGTCGTTTATGAGTTTAGTTGTAAAGGAATTAAGTTGAATAAGTTTAAGTTTTTAAAGTTTTTGTTTATACGTATTTTCAAGCATGGAGCTCTGTTATATTTGTCTTGAGTTTATTGATTTAGTGTTTATTATTAGCGTCGGGCCCTATAGGTTGTATTGAGGTGCTGGACTTTGATCCAGGTTGCATGACTTTCACATAGGTCATGCCGAATTTTCGTCAGAGTCAGAGGCTTATGGAGTCAGGATTAGCCTGTCTCCTGCCGGTAGCATCTCGGCATAGGCGGGATGTTACATATTTTTATTTCTTATGTAGGTGAAATAATACTTTGAATGCATAACTAGAAAAATGAACTTGACATTTGGATTTTTGAGGCCAAAAATTTGAAAGGACGTTCTAACAATGTATAATTTCGAAAATTTCAATTCTGCGTAATTTTCATATTTTGGTCATAATCTCTTACTCCGATATCAGATTGAGACGATTATAGTTTCAGATGAAAGAAATCTCAAATATATACAACTTTGCTTTACAAGATTTTATAGTTCTGTGCATTTCAAGGTAGAAATTGGTGAAGAAGCACTTGCGTTACATGTAATTTTAATTATTAAAAAATAAAAAATAATTAATTAATTAATTAATAAAAAGTTGAATGTCATAATCTATTATTAGGTGGATTGTGACAAATGTTTGCTAAATGATCAACAAAAAATCAAAAGTTAAAAAAATAAAAATAAAAATAAATTAGTAAAAGTTTATTATTTGCATTTGATTTGCATTTGTAATTTATAAATAAGGGATGAGTACTTCTACTATAAATGGATGAGCTCACTTCTCATTTTTTTATGTTTATTTCATTCTCTCTTGAAGAAGTTGGAAGAATTTTCGGGTGTGTTTTATTTTCAAGCTTTGTTGTAATCTTTTTTTCTTTTAGTAGCAAAATTATGTTTTTTTTTATTTAAAGCATGATTAGCTAAATCAATCCTATTAGGATAGATGGTGAAAATTTTAATATGTGAATATAAATTAATCTGATTTAAATTATAATATATTAATTGTAATCTGAATACTAATATTCCAGATTCTGCAAAATGAAGTCCCCAAGTTTCTATAAGAAAAAAAAATATAAATCACGTAAAAAGGAAAAAAGTTACTATTTTGGGAAAATCTTAGAAGTATAATCCCAAAATTTTGCATTATTTGAAATTAATCAAAAATGAGTTCATTACCCCTACCTATATTATTGCATGCATGATTTCCATCTAATTTTTTTGGAATCGTTGGAAATCCTGTCGCCAAATTATCCTTTTCAGGCTTAAGCAGAACATGTAAAACCCCCGGTTATCCCAGATTCTTATAAGAAACGAATTCCCTTGGGGACACTGATTTCCATCTTACGTATACATACCCGTCTTCTACTTCTAAACAACTCAAGCTTTACTAGCTTTGCTCAATGTGGAGATCTGTGAGGAAGCATTACAGAGTGTAGCAAGCAACACACTGATATTATTATGGCATCATAATGAAATGATCATCTTTATCATCATTTCACCAATCTAAATGTCTTTTACTAAATAAACTCAACATTTTGTATTGTCAATATGATTCCCTAAATATTAAATTTATTATCACAAAGTAAACAACTCTTACTAATTATAAAGAAAAAATTATAAATAAATAGACACACACACACATATATATATATATTAAAAAATACCATTTTAAGTTCTATATTTTATCCAATCCCACTGATACTCAAATCACCTCTGTTCCTTCCAATTATAGAATCTGTCAAGTCTCCAACGCCCATTTCTCAATCAATCCAAACACAACAAAATCCAATACAATAAAAGTAATAAATAAATGAAACTGTTTAAACTACAAATTAAAATAAATAAATGAAAACAAATAGCCTAAACTTAAATTCACCATATTCTTAGACAATCTGAGCAAAATAATCTCATTCGAGTTACCCGTTTTATCATATGGATCCTCACGAAAACCCGAGAAAATACGGCGAATCATCAAGTATTGCTAGAGCTCGCCTAGGATGATATCCGAACTGGATCGAACGATCCATGTGATTATTGTAATACCTTGTATTTTCTTTTTATCTTATCAAATATTATTTCTTTCAAATCAAACCTAACACACCCCAACTAATTAAATATCCTTATGATTATATTTGTTTGTCCCCAAAACAACCAAAAAATATTCACCCACCATTGACCACTACCACTAACCTCAAGCCTTTTATTAATTGAACACTTTATCCATTTCTTTATTTTGTTAAATACCTAGAGGAGAGTGTATGGAGAGTGTTGAAGATTAAATTCCAGAGAACCTTGAGAGCAATCCTAGGGAATTTTTGAGGGAGAAATAGAGAGCAATTGAGGTAGAATATTCTAGAGAAAGAAAGTACCTGGACAGAGAGAGAAAGAGGCTTTTCGACGCTGTCTGATCTCCGTTTCTGACGAGTGACCACATCTTGAGAATTCCTTCGATGAGATGAATCCAACGCCGCCGAATCACCGCCGAGACTCCCATCCACGTTCCCAAATCAAGATACGCAAGTTGGACATTTCGTTTGCCCAAATCGGACCTTCGATTGTTGAGAAATGAGCAAAATATGGTAGTTATCATTATTTAACCGATCGTCGGTAACCACCATATTTTAGCCCACACAACTACCATTATTAGGATCCTTAAGACGTTTGTTGACCAACGGCTCCTTCGTTGTGAGATTTGGAGGTCGTTGGAGCTCGATACATGATTGTTACGATTTTGGGGTGTAAATGATAAAATTTGGAAGTTTTGGACTTACTTATATATTTGCATGATTAAGAGTTTTAGGACTATATGGACATAGTAGGAAATTTTAGGGGCTAAAATAGAAATTTAGAAAGTTTAGGGGTAAAATCATAATTTTGGAAAAAAATTGAGGGACCTGGTCATAATTTTACATTTTTCAGATTCTTAGCGAGGATATAGACATATTAAGGACTTTTGGGTGGATAGAGGTAAGTACAATACATGATTATTCCCTTAACATAACTGTTTGTTGATTGATGGTTGTTGTGAAAGTCCATATATATATTGGTATAATTATATATATTTGTGGAGATATTATATTGAGTTGTTGATAGCATGAGAAATATGAATTCATGATTGTTGAGATGAGATTGATGGATTGGATGTGAGATGTGGTTGTATTGGATGATATGTGTTGTTGTATTATGTTGTATCAGAAATGAGATGATATGAAATTAGATGATATGATATGAGCAGAGAGAGCTCATGAGATTCTATGTGAGGTGATGAGTGAGCTCATGAGAGTTTATGCATTTTTATGCATGACCGGCGTAAAAACACACGTATAACGTAAGCGCACATATCGTTCAAGTAGTATAAAAATATTGATCCCACAAGGACTTAATTCCTACTGTTGTTATTAATTGTTAAATCTATTTATTTACAAATATCTAATTAAAGGGAGAAGAGAATCATTTTTTGATTGGTTGAATGTGGTTTTCCTTAATTAAAATAAATAAAATAAACAAAAGAAAATACTAAGGAAAATAACAAAAGACTCAAAGATCTAGGGTTGTGAATCTTTCTAATATCTTTTAAAAGATGAAGTGATTATTTTATGTTTGTGTAATAAATCGGTTTACTAACCTGGAATACGAAATTATACAAAAGCCTATGTCGATGGTCAGACACAAATACCCAGTTTAACCCAATTGAACCATATGTCTATGTCAACCAAATTACTTGGATTCATTAAGTTTAAGTTTCAATTATGGCTACCCCCGTGACCTGCGTAATCACACACGTATAACGGAAGCGTACGTATCGTTCAAGTAGTATAAAAAGTATCGATCCCATTAGGACTTAGTACCTAATATATTAATTTTATGAGGTCAAGTGATTACTAATATCTAACAGGTTGTTTGATTAATTTAAAATGACGATGATTCTAAATTTAAAACAAGTAAATTAAATTACGTGAAAGTAGATTAATGAAAATTCAAATTATAAAACTATCTAGGGTTGTGAATTCTTCCAATTTTATTTAAAGATGAAGTGGTTATATTATAGTTGGGTAAATTATTGATTTATTAATCTAGAACATTAAATTATGTAAAAACCTCTTACGATGGTCAATTACAAATACTAGTGTAATCCAATTGAATAATATGTCTATGTCAACCAAATTACCTAGATTCATTAAGATTAAGTTCCAATTATGACTACCCCCGCCCAACAGGTATATTTATATCCTGTAAGGAAATCTATTAAAGGGTTATCTATCCTCAAAGAAGATCGTGGGCTATTGAGTCTAAGGTCTTTAAACTTAAAATTCCTATGTCTAGTTCATTTTAAGTTTACCTAGTCAATTTTATTAGTGGCCAGTTAATAAAAAAAATTAAGATTAAGACTCAATAAATAAATCTTTTAATTACCCAAACTATAATCTAACCCCTTATAAACCGGTGATATTAGATTTTATCACAACCCTAGATAACTAACTTAGTTACAACACATAGCTAAAGCTGGTAAAAACTTAAAAGACATAAAGTAAAATTGCTAAACAGTAATTGTGAAATAATAAATTGCAATAAAATGAAATGCTAAGATAAAAGGAATTAACTTCTACCATTTACTATTTAGATATCTCCCATAATATAATATATATATATATATATATACTTGTGATAATTTTGCCAACTAGCCATATAGGCGGTAACCTGATTAAGTCAATATTAAGTCCAACCAGCCATTAATGTGGTAATATTTGTCAATAAACTGGCCATAAAGGCGGAACCAAAATAAACCAGCCATAAAGGCGGAACAAAAATAAACCAACCGCCAGTATGGCGGTATTCTCATTAAGTCAGGTTTAAATAGTTTATATATTATATTTTAAGGGAGATTAATCTAAATAGCAATAGTAAAAGAATTATCTTTTTACCTTAGCATGGAGAAGTTACCTCCTCATGGTTGAATAGTAAAAGTAAAAAAGTTTAAGAAGGAAAATTACTATTTATAGAAGAAAATTATTATTACAAAACGTAATTAAAACTGAAATTTAAAGAAACTAAGAAGAGAACTCCCAATTTACATCAGAGAATTCAGAGGAAGTGGTACATTTGAAACTGAGAATTCGAGCCGAATTTAAAGGATTCAATAAGGGGGACGCGTCGAGCCGCGCAAGCTATTTACATCAGAGAATTCAGAGGAAGTGGTACATTTGAAACTGAGAATTCGAGCCGAATTTATAGGCTTCAATAAGGGGGACGCGTCGGGCCGCTCAAGCCTTGCGCGGCGCGACGTGCTGACGTGGCGGTGCCTGATTTGTTGCTTCAAATCTTATTTGACACGTGGCAGGGTGGCTGGAGAGATAATGTGACATGTGGCAAGGCGGCTGGCTGATGTCGGCTCGTTGAATTTTTGGCATGTGGCATGCAGCGCATGTTAGCGGATCGCTTGTGATGATTATTCGTGTCACGGCTCACGTTAGCAATGTCAAACTTGTCAAACTTTGACTTGTTGACCTGGTGCATGTTAGCAGCCTCCAGCGCACGTTAGAGGTCGGGACGCCAAGGGTTTCTGTGTCGCGATGCTCCAAAATTACCAAAATACCCTTTTTGCCAATTTTCACAGTTTTGTTCCAAATCACCTCTAGAATGTCCTGAAACTTTATTTATCTACAAAATAACACAAAACACATCAAAATATTCACAAAACTCAAGAAACTATACAAAATATTAAGTTAAATGAGTGGAAAATAGTGATACATTTACCACTCATCACACTCCCAAACCTAACATTTTGCTTGTCCTCGAGCAAAAAAAATAACATAATAAAATTTAACTAAGCCCCTTTTATAGGGATCACGGTTGCATTTATCATATGCAACAAGCCTTTAAACCCTTAGGTGTCCCTAGTGGACGAGTTGTAGTCTCGTGAGGGTTTACAGCAATGATACCCACAAACATTTTATAAAAGTAAAAAGAAAGTAAAACTAATGCACACAAAAGGAAAAAGACAAGAGAAAAAAGAATAAAGAAGTTAGTGACTAATTAGGTGAAACGTCTACTTCAAGTTTACTAGTTGTTTTGTTTCATTCTAAATTACTGAATAAGTAAATTCTCCGATTATTTTTACCATTCTCCATATACACAGCCAACAAAATATTAATCAACTCATTTTTTGCCCACAACAGTCATAAGTGCAGTTGATAAGAGAGTAATATTTTTGTCCTAAAGTTCTATCAGATTTCACACTTTTTTGTAGCAATGGAATAAATTTTTCTGATTTTTCTGATTTTTTCTTTAATTTTTTTCTCTATTTTTTATTTGTATACAATATCTTTCATCTATGTAACGAGCTTTAGGTCGGTGACTCCCAAACCAGTTGGCTTTAGGGCACCAGGTGTTAAGATACCCCTACGGACTTAATTACTCAGACTTTAGATATATATATTTTTGCAGCATCTTTGATCCATATATCGAGCTTTGGGTCAGTGACTCACAAACCAGTTGGTTTTAGAGCACTAGGTGTTAAAACACCCTTACAGACTTAATAACTCGGATCTCATACGTAATTTTTTTTTATTCCATCACTTTTTTTAGATGTTTCCTCCAAATGAACTAGAGTACTGGATATTACAAACTTTTCAATTTTAGCTCATGTCCGTATGTTACTATGCATGTTGATAATACCTGTCAACTGAGCATATGAAGATCATTTTAGTCAGTATTATGGAGAATTCACAAATTAAATAATTCAAAAGGAAATAAACAAAAATTAACTTGTTTCAAAATAGGTTTGAAATACATATCAGGAGTGAGAATTCCTTACACAACTATTTCTTACCAATTTTTACCATGATTAGTCAAATAAAAATGCAAAATCGCAAAATATTTTTTTGTAATTTTTGAAAAATTTTCAATTTTTTGTATTTTTCGAAAATTTTTGGACTAAAAAAAATAAAAATAATATAAACTAAAAACAAGGTATTGATCAACTAATTCCTCACCCCCAAACCTAAATGAGACATTATCCCTAATGTCTTAAACAGTAGAAGAAGAGTTTAGAAGATAATATCTGGTTAGCTGAAATTCTACAAGAAATTAAAGGTTAAGATCCAGATTAATCCGACGCCTCTTACCATGATCGTCCTCGGACCAATTTATCTTTGAAATGATAGGGTCAACTCGTGGTTCACAGGCTAATAGTTGGTCAATTAGATCCGGAGCAGTTCTGGCAGTAAAAATGAGTTCTTTCATAGGTTTTGACACGAACCCATTTCTCCGGGCATCATCAAGAAACACACAAAGAAAATCATAAAATACATCAACGTTAAAGAGCCCAATTGGTTTCTGGTGTATGTTCAGGTTCGCCTAAGATAGTACTATAAAAATTTCCTCCAATGTACCCAAGCCACCTAGCAAAGCAATAAAAGCATCAGAACGGTTAATCATTTCTATCAGTCGTTCAGACATACCTGGGACGATTAGTTCCTCTCCGTTTGATGGTTCAATAAGATTTACCTCCGCCAATGGTTTTGGTATGATTCCCAAAACATGACTACCTCCTTCCTGTACGGCCTTTGAAACAATCCCCATTAGTCCAAGATTGCCTCCGCCATATACTAAGTGCATATTTCTTGCAGCTAAGACTCGACCCAATTCCTGCGATGTTTCAACGTATTGTGGCTTAACACCAACACTACTACAGCAAAACACACAGATGTTTTCAACTCGTCTTCTTAAGGTGGCTTCCATTTTTTTATGTATTTCTTTCTCAAATCAGGATGCCTCCAAATATGCAATGACGGGCTGAATTTATAGTACCTGAAAAAGGGTGAGTAATAATAGCACTAGTATCTTCCAGAGGACTGTGGACAACAGAACCTGGGCGACGCCGTTTCTAGGCTCGCGGCACTAGTTGGGAAGTACGAAATAACATGGAGTCGCCACCCGGTGTGAACCGGGACAAAGATTTAAGGCCGCACTCACCCCTCGCAAGGGAAGACCTCAAACCGTTGGGTTCGGAATGGTCCCTTACTCATGTCACTTGTAATGAAAGGATTTATGTAATAATTTAATCAAGTCTAAGTAACACTTATTTCCAATAATATCATGCTTCTAGATTCATATGCATTCATCAACAAGTTCATCACAACATGCAACATCACATGGCAATCTCATGAACATATTCCATCCTATGATATGGAAAACTAAGAACAACCTAATCATGCTTGAGTACTATCTCATGAACCTATTAACCAAATAACATGCTAACAGCCTAATCATGCTTGAATACAATCCCAAGAACACATAGAATAGATAAATGCGGGAATACAAATAATACGGTTGGCTATATAACACAAGAAAGATCAACCAAGAGGCAATTATGCATGAATATGATAAGACAGACTCAGTTCAGTGTGTGCGCGTTCGTGTAGCGTTCGTAAACGAGTTCGAACGGAAATGAAACAGAATGCTCGCATTCGTATGGCGTTTGATAGCATGTTCGAACGGAAATGAAACAGAATGCTCGCGTTCGTATGGCGTTTGATAACGCGTTCGAACGGAAATGAGACCTGATGCATGATAAGGCAAAATGCATGCACGTTCGAGTTGCGTTCGTAAACGCGTTCGAACGGGAACAGACCTGATGCATGAAATGGGACGCAATACATAAACAACAAAATAAAGGGGGCGCGGTGAAGTACTGCCGTAAAGGCGGCCTTGATCTCTCAAAGAGATGACCTTTAGACCAACATACTAAGCTCATGCGCGTCATATCACATCATGCATACAAACATAAAGACAATCATATTCAACTAAGTATGTCCGATTGAACGTGTCTTGCATCCAACCGAACACACATCAACCGGCGCGGCAAAGCATCGTGGTAAAGGGCTTTAACCCCTCCCCATAGGGGATCTTTCATTCCACTTACTAAGCCCATGCGCTCGATTGAACCATGCATAAATAAGCAACAATATTAAAAGTAATGTGTCCGATTGAACGTATCTCGCATTCAACCGAACACACATCAATCGGTGCGGCAAAGCATCGTGGTGAAGGATTTTAACCCTTCCGATTATGGGACCTTTCATCGCACTTACTGAGCCCATGCACTCGATTATATCATACACAAATAAATGACATACAAAATTTAAATAACAAGAAATAAATAAACCAAAGCAATACAAAACAAGAGAAGGTGCCATTTACTCAAGTGGTACGTGGAGTTGTATCCCAAGTACAGACCGCACTACCGTCCATTCGGATTCGGCTACAGAATTTACGTCTGGGTTTCCATCCTATATACCACAAGAGACGACACTCTTCCATTTCATTCAAGCCACAACATGCATCAATAAACGACTCTCATGCGAGTAAAATTCAATAATAAAAGAAACGAATATAAACTAATGAAAAAGTGCCCTCAGGTCTAACCTTTTAAGTCGTCTCTCGGACTCACGTTTCACGAAGATCGGAAGGGGTAAAGCTCCGCAACTCTTTCAGTTCACTGGTTCACTGCTCTCGTTCGTTGTCTTACTGTTTTGGGTCGTCGTCCTCCATCTTTTGCTGCTGTTTTGACTTCGATTCGCTGCCGCTGCTACTGTTTTGCTGCTGTATTTTAGTTACTGTTTTTGGGATGTCTTGGCTACTGTTTTGGGTATGATTTTCGGTGATGTTATGGTGTGGTTCGGGGCTGTTTTATGTGTGTGTTTAGGGGCTGATGTATGGGCTGTTTTAGGAGGTGTAGGGGCTGCTGTTTTCGGTTATGGAGTGGGGGAGATGAAGGGGATTATTTTGTTTTTCTTCTTGTTATTGCCGTGAGTTGTGTGTATCTTCTCTGTATGAGCTAGCTAGTCTTGAGAAGGTTGGTGAAGGTTCTTTTTATAGGCAAAGGGTTAGGCTTGACAAGGAAAGGGATTTGATTTGGTGTTGGATAAAGGAAGTCAAACATTGAGGGGGGACAAATCTTGGCTAGATAGGGAAGGTTGAATATTTAGTTTATGTTGATTAGGCATACAATATTTTAAGTTTGGAATAATATATTGGTGATTGATTTTAACTTGGTATGATTATATTTGATTGGTTTAGATTAGGCATTTAGTTTGTTGATTGATTTTAATTAGGCATGCAATTTCTTTAATTTGTGTAAGTCTTTTATTTAATTGGTATGTGATTTTTAGATTTGTTTTGATTTCATCATGTGTTAAATATGTGTTTTAAGTGGGCTTGGCGTGTGGGCCAAGGTTTGGGCGAATTGGGCTTAATGTGAGGCTAGCAGCAAAACCAGAATTACCGACACCGTTCGAACGCATCATTGAACGCAGCACGAACACCCGCAATCTGTTTGACGTTCGAACGTATACACGAACGTAGCACCAACGAAAACAGTGAACCTTGTTTATTCTGAATTCCCCTTCCGATGTTCGTTTTCCATGACCTCCGTGACTTAAAAGGTAGTGTCTCCAAAATGAGACTCATCATAGGGACTTATGTGTAAAAATGCAGTGCCTACAGTCGCCCCCACTTTGATGGGACTTGTGTAATGTGCAACAGTGAAAATCCTATCAAAGTTATGCAATGCATTTTCACTTACCTGGCTCGTCAGCTGCCACTTGACTTACCATGTGTTGAGTTGAGTTGATTTGGATGGTGAGGTGCTGCGACCCCTGGTTCATTCCCGACCGTGCTGTGATGTGGTCCATTCTCGAAACGGGTTGATGAGAGGTGTCCATTCCCGAACTACTACTGTGAGGAGGTCCATTCCCGAACCGTTACTGTAAGATGTCCATTCCCGAACTATGACTGTGAGGTGGTCCATTCCCGAAACGTGCTTCCATTTGGAGTGCCATTCCCGGCTTGTTCATCTGAACTGTTACTTACTGTGAGTTGGTTCATTCCCGAACCGTTACTGTGAGTTGGTTCATTCCCGAACCGTTACTGTGAGGTGGTTCATTCCCGAACCGTTACTGTGAGTTGGTTCATTCCCGAACCATTACTGTGAGTTGGTCCATTCTCGAACCGTTACTGTGAGGTGTTCATTCCCGAACTGTTACTGTAAGGTGGTCCATTCCCGAACCGTGCTGTGAGTGGTTCATTCCCGAACCATTACTGTGAGTTGGTCCATTCTCGAACCGTTACTGTGAGGTGTTCATTCCGAACTGTACTGTAAGGTGGTCCATTCTCGAACCGTGCTGTGAGTGGTTCATTCCCGAACCATTACTGTGAGGTGGTTCATTCCCGAACCGTTCTTCCATTCTTGGAGTGCCTTTCTCGGCCTGTTCATTCTTGAACTGTATTTCCATTCCTGGAATGTATCTCCATTCTCGGAGTGTCATTTCCGACTTGTTCATTCTTGAACTGTCCATTCCCGGACTATATCTCCATTCTCGGAGTGCCATTCTCGGCAGAACTGATCTGATGTGATGCGGGCCTCGCCCCCCAGAATGCTATACCCGGCAATGCTGATCTGATGTACTATGGGTCTCGCCCCCAGAGTGCCATACCCGGCAATGCTGATACTGAAGTGGGCCTCGGCCCCAGAATTCCATACCCGGCAATGCTGATCCGATGTATTATGGGCCTCGCCCCCAGAGTGCCGTACCCGGCAGTGCTGATCTGATGTAATATGGGCCTCGCCCCCAGAATGCCATATCCGGCAATGCTGATACTGAAGTGGGCCTCGGCCCTAACTGCTACTGATATGGGCCTCGCCCCCAGACTGATACTGCTGATATGGGCCTCACCCATGTGATTCATTCCTGAAGACTGCTGACATTGTACTGTTACTGCTTCTGTTTGGCTTGTCTTTGCCACTTTTCTTTTTCTTCTTCGAAACCTGTGAATACAAAACAGAACAAACACGAAAGTATGCAAAAATGTGTTACGTGTATGCATGTATGAATGTTCTTATCCCGTCGGGTTAGGTCTTCCGTCAATTCTCTTGATGACTGCTTAGTCTTCTTTTCCGCAGGCAAGCTACTGCTTCAATCTGTCTACGTTGATCAGCTCGGTGAACTAATTCCCTTCAAAGCCTGACATTTTCACTGCCTCTATTTCCAAATTTCTGAATGTCTATCTTACCTTTTCTGTTTGCTTATTTCGAAGGTTCCCCGTGTTCATCACTGGATTCTATAGTACCAAGGTTGAATACTTTCTCAAATATACTCATATTGCGGAAGAGTTTCAGAAAAATGAACGTCTTTATTATTGTTGAGGAAAAGAGTTCGAAAAAGTAACAAAATCAATGTCATTTAAAAAAACTGGATCAAATAGACTAGGAGGAACATCTCCATCATCCGCAGCACTGCCTTCTTCCTCGGCCTATGGTTCTTCACTGTCATCCATGTAAGAATCTTGGTGGTTGATGGTATCTTTTCATGGGTTGGGTATTTTATGGGATTCTTTGAGATCTTGAATTTCATGCCTGAGGCGGGTGCAGTTGTCGGTGTCATGGCCATGTAGCTGGTGGAAGTGACAATAAAGGTTCACATTTATGTGTGGTGGTGGGGGGTGCGGAAGTGGTTTTCCTCTAAGGGTTTCAAGAGTCCTTGACCTTGCAACTTTTCAAATACCTCCGACAAAGGTCTACCAAGGTTGGAGAATTGCCTGTTTCTAATGGCAGCAACCTCGACAGTAGCGGGCTTAGTCTCAGAATACCCCCCAAAAGTCCGCCTATTCTGGCCATAGGACTTTCTGTTTTCAGCCTCTTCTTCCTCAATATCCATGACAGTTTCCCTCAACTGTCGAAAATCAGAAATCATCGAAGTCATCCTCCTCAGCTTACTATAAATAGAGGGTTTGTACCCTTGATGATCATTTTGATTTGGTCCTTCTCTGAGGGCCGAGTCTGCATTTTCAAAAGCTGGCTTCTCTAGCGATCTACATACTCCTTAAGCTTTCTTCCGGCTTCTGCTTAGTGTTCTCCAAATCTCGGAGTGACAAGTCAATCTCTAAGTCTGTAACATACTGCTTCAGAAAAAAGCATCAGCTAGTTCCCTCCAATCTTCCTTAACCTTCTTCTCAAGGCTATGATACCAAACCACAGGTGCCCCCTCGAGTGACATCCCAAACATCTTTTGGACTTGGCGCTGTGATAGGCCCACTGAACTCATGACTGAGACATATTGCTGCAAATGGACTCTCGGGTCTCCATTCCCATTAAACTTGGCCATGTCGGCATTTTAAACTGAGCTGGCAGTTGTTCTCCGAAGGTCATTGCCTCATAGTCTAACAACTCTTCATGTTTACCCCTCATTTTGGGGTAACTGTTTCAACCTGATCCCGAAGCTTCTGAAATTCTGCCTGAGACCCAATCACTTTGCCTGTTGCATACTCTGCCATGTCATCATCAAAAGTGGGGATATCATCCCCCAACCCATTCGGCGGCTCCTCGCGCCTCACATTCTCAGCATTTCCCCCAGCACGGGGCACAGCCATATTTGTCATGGCAGTAGTCAAGGCTTGCAACTGTTCAGTGACCTTGGCGAGACCGTTTTCCAACTGATCCATACGGGATACCTCAATATCTGATCCAATCATGTCTGTTCCCAGTATTTTGGTGAGTCTTCCCTTTTCCCTAACCCAACGAGAGTCTATGATGGCTTTTAGAACACGAGGGTTAGCATGATGTATGTATGCATGGGGTGCATGAGATGCATGTAACATATATAACATACTAAATCAATTAAAATTTTCACACAAATCGGCATGTTATCATTTTAGAAGCTTTCGGCTAATTGTCATAGGAGTGAACTCATCCCAGTTTAAATGGCCCAACAAGTTCACGTCTCATGGCAATGAGCCCAACTAAATCCAAATGGTAACATTCCCGACACAAGCACAAGGTGGCTCATCAACACTTAGAAGCCTTCGGCCCAATTGTCATAAAATACGTTCTTGTCCCAGTTTAAATGGCCCAACAAGCCCATATCTTATGACAAATAGTCCAAATGAATCCAAACGATGATGTTCCCAAACACAAGCATAAAAGAGAGATAATGCAAACATAACATAACAATTTTTACATAATGGCCCATCAATATTTCAGAAGCTTTGGGCCTAATAGTCATACGGTACGAACTTGCCCCAGTTTAAATGGCCCAACAAGCCCGCATTTCTAACAATAGTCCAACTGCATCCAAATGAGGATGGTCCACAAGCACATACTCAAGGAAATAATTGTTACTTAAACCATACAAACCGGTCTATGGGTGGGTTAGCAAGAGTATAGACAAAGGCTCTCACCGGCGAAGGATAGCCCACAACTAGGTCTCCCCACTCAAGGGTTCGAGCAACCAAGTGAGCGCACCCTTTTTTATACACTAAGGTACGTGCCAATGAGTATATGGTGTGTGACAGACTATCAATGGATTTCTCGTTGTAGATTCCCCAGAGGGAAGGTGGAGCGAGGCTCACTTAAGTACCCAAAGCCTCTTAGGCTCTTATCGCTTGGTGTCAGGAATAAACAACGAGTCCTCCAAATTAGTCCATCACAAAGGCTACGAGTAGATGGCTATCTAGGTGCCTTCACAGCTTTTCCTTCTATAAAGGTAGTGAGTGAAGGAAGACACCAAACCATTACCTAGCCTCAAAATGCCCTTGATTAAAACCCCCACTTTATCCACTATAGACATGGTCAATTAAAACATAAATCCAACATTTACAAGACAATATTTCGGGGCCAATTCTCTATCCCCAGTGGAGTCGCCAGACTGTGGACAACAGAAACTGGGCGACGCCGTTTCTAGGCTCGCGGCACTAGTTGGGAAGTATGAAATAACATGGAGTCGCCACCCGGTGTGAACCGAGACAAAGATTTAAGGCCGCACTCACCCCTCGCAAGGGAAGACCTCAAACCGTTGGGTTCGGAATGGTCCCTTACTCATGTCACTTATAATGAAAGGATTTATGTAATAATTTAATCAAGTCTAAGTAACACTTATTCCAAATATAAGCTTCTAGATTCATATGCATTCATCAACAAGTTCATCACAACATGCAACATCACATGGCAATCTCATGAACCTATTTCATCCTATGATATGGAAACTAAGAACAACCTAATCATGCTTGAGTACTATCTCATGAACCTATTAACCAAATAACATGCTAACAGCCTAATCATGCTTGAATACAATCCCAAGAACACATAGAATAGATAAATGCGGGAATACAATAATACGGTTGGCTATATAACACAAGAAAGATCAACCAAGAGGCAATTATGCATGAATATGATAAGACAGCTCAGTTCAGTGTGTGCTCGTTCGTGTGTAGCGTTCGTAAACGCGTTCGAACGGAAATGAAACAGAATGCTCGCGTTCGTATGGCGTTTGATAGCGCGTTCGAACGGAAATGAAACAGAATGCTCGCGTTCGTATGGCGTTGAAACACGTTCGAACGGAAATGAACCAGAATGCTCACGTTCGTATGGCGTTCGTGAACGCGTTCGAACGGAAATGAGACCTGATGCATGATAAGGCAAAATGCATGCGCGTTCGAATTGCGTTCGTAAACGCGTTCGAACGGGAACAGACCTGATGCATGAAATGGGACGCAATACATAAACAATAAAATAAAGGGGGCGCGGCGAAGTACTGCCGTAAAGGCGGCCTTTTGGGGGCTCTTGATCTCTCAAAGAGAGGACCTTTAGACCAACATACTAAGCCCATGCGCGTCATATCACATCATGCATACAAACATAAAGACAATCATATTCAACTAAGTATGTCCGATTGAACGTGTCTTGCATCCAACCGAACACACATCAAAAACCGGCGCGGCAAAGGGCTTTAACCCCTCCCCATAGGGGATATTTCATTCCACTTACTAAGCTCATGCGCTCGATTGAACCATGCATAAATAAGCAACAATATTAAACGTAATGTGTCTGATTGAACGTATCTCGCATTCAACCGAACACACATCAATCGGTGCGGCAAAAAATCGTGGTGAAAGATTTTAACCCTTCCGATTAGGGGACCTTTCATCGCACTTACTGAGCCCATGCACTCGATTATATCATACACAAATAAACGACATACAGAATTTAAATAACAAGAAATAAATAAACCAAAGCAATACAAAACAAGAGAAGGTGCCGTTTACTCAAGTGGTACGTGGATTTGTATCCCAAGTACAGACCGCATTACCGTCCATTCGGATTCGGCTACGGAATTTACGTCTGGGTTTCCATCCTATATACCACAAGAGAAGACACTCTTCCATTTCATTCAAGCCACAACATGCATCCATAAACGACTCTCATGCGAGTAAAATTCAATAATAAAAGAAACGAATATAAACTAATGAAAAAGTGCCATCAGGTCTAACCTTTTAACTCGTCTCTCGGACTCACGTTTCACGAAGATCGGAAGGGGGAAAGCTCCGCAACTCTTACGGTTCACTGGTTCACTGCTCTCGTTCATTGTCTTACTGTTTTGGGTCATCGTGCTCCGTCTTTTGCTGCTGTTTTGACTCCGATTCGCTGCCGCTGCTACTATTTTGCTGCTGTATTTTAGTTACTGTTTTTGGGATGTCTTGGCTACTGTTTTGGGTATGATTTTCGGTGATGTTATGGTGTGGTTCGGGGCTGTTTTATGTGTGTGTTTAGGGGCTGCTGTATGGGCTGTTTTAGGAGGTGTAGGGGCTGCTGTTTTCGGTTGTGGAGTGGGGGAGATGAAGGGGATTATTTCTGTTTTTCTTCTTGTTATTGCCGTGAGTTGTTGTGTATCTTCTCTGTATGAGCTAGCTAGCCTTGAGAAGGTTGGTGAAAGGTTCTTTTTATAGGCAAAGGGTTAGGCTTGACAAGGAAAGGGATTTGATTTGGTGTGGATAGGGAAGTCAAACATTGAGGGGGGACAAATCTTGGATAGATAGGGAAGGTTGAATATTTAGTTTATGTTGATTAGGCATACAATATTTTAAGTTTGGGAATAATATATTGGTTGATTGATTTTAACTTGGTATGATTATATTTGATTGGTTTAGATTAGGCATTTAGTTTGTTGATTGATTTTAATTAGGCATGCAATTTCTTTAATTTGTGTAAGTCTTTTATTTAATTTGGTATGTGATTTTTAGATTTGTTTTGATTTCACCATGTGTAAATATGTGTTTTAAGTGGGCTTGGGCGTGTGGGCCAAGGTTTGGGCGAATTGGGCTTAATGTGAGGCTAGCAGCAAAACCAGAATTACCGACACCGTTCGAACGCATCATCGAACGCAGCACGAACACCCGCAATCTGTTTGACGTTCGAACGTATACACGAATGTAGCACCAACGAAAACAGTGAACCTTGTTTATTCTGAATTCCCCTTCCGATGTCCGTTTTCCGTGACCTCCGTGACTTAAAAGGTAGTGTCACCAAAATGAGACTCATAATAGGGACTTATGTGTAAAAATGCAGTGCCTACAAGGACGATTGTTAGCTAAATAGTAAAATAAATCGTGATAATCAAAAAGGTCTGGATCTTGTTGAAGAAAACAACAAAACAAATCAATTATTAGGAAAAAACAAAGAGATATAATATGTACAAGAATTTACAGCTTGATTAACGTCTATGCGTCAGGGACAAGCTCCCCATCCAATTTTCTTATAAATTGGCAAACATGGCCTTTTTTAGTCAGATTCCCAATACTTAACTGTTGTCTTTCTTTTTTGAATTGTGTGTGTAACTTGTGAATGACTATATGAACATATCCACTGGAATGCGTCTCAAGAGTCGAAGATATATCATCTACAGACTCCTTACTCAAGCCATCCCTAATGAATTTAATTTTATCTTCACGATTATTAGACACCATTCCTAAAGAATGACAACGAGTATTGCAATTCCAACGCGCACATTTGTAACAAACACCCATTTGCTTAGTTCTACGTTTCTTTGCATAGGTGCTTCTTCCAAAACCAGGTAAATAAGAACTACAAGTATCAGAATACTCACCTACTAAACGGACTCGTGCTTCGATTACCCAACAAATATCAGTAGGAATAACTTTGATCATCAGTAGTCTCATTCGTTCCAAGCGAACTTTGTAAACTTTCATCATAGATTTTTGAGGGAGAGAAGGAAATTACTTATGAAGACTTACGAGAGCTTCTTCCATCTTGAAATGTCTTAATCTGAAAAAACTAAACACACAAATATAAATCATACCAAATCACAATATATACACAAATTGCATGGGTTGCCTCCCTGCGAGCGCTAAGTTTAGAGTCGTCAGCTAGACTTGACTTCTCGATCATTAGGCTGGATCTGAAAGTGTGACATTTTCGTTTTGTCGCTCCAACGGTTCTCCCCAGTAGTGTTTGACACGCTGACTGTTAACCTTGAATGTGTTATTGGTGTTAGGATCCAGTAACTCAACAGCTCCATATGGTAAAACCTGAGTGATCACAAATGAACCTGACCACCTTGATTTCAACTTTCCAAGGAAAAGTTTCAACCTCGAGTTGTACAACAACACATGTTGCCTTGGTTTCAACTGTCTGTGTACTATTTTTAGGTCATGCCATTTCTTGGTCTTTTCCTTGTACAATTTGGCATTCTCATAAGCTTGTAGGCGAAATTCCTCCAGTTTATTGAGTTGGTGAAGTCTTTTCTTTCCTACAGCTTGTGGATCAAGATTCAACTTCTTCAGTGTCCAGTACGCCTTATGTTCAAGCTCAACTGGCAGATGGCATGCTTTCCCAAACACCAATCGATATGTGGACATACCAATAGGTGTCTTGTAAGCTGTACGGTAGGCCCATAATGCATCATCCAGTTTTGTAGACCAGTCCCTTATTGTTGATCCAACGGTTCTTTCCAAGATTCTTTTGATTTCCCTGTTTGAAACTTCAACTTGCCCATTTGACTGTGGATGGTAGGCTGTTGCAACCTTGTGAGTAAATCCGTATTTGGATAAGAGTGCATCAAAATATCTGTTGCAGAAATGTGTGCCACCATCACTGATAATTGCCTGAGGTGTTCCAAAGCGAGTGAAAATATTCTTTTTCAAGAATTTGATCACCACTTTTGAATCATTGGATGGTAGTGCAATTGCTTCAACCCATTTAGAGACGTGATGTACAAGTTTCCGAATGATGGAACAAAGGGTCCATGAAATCAATTCCCCACACATCGAATATCTCCACTTCCAGAATATTTTGCAACGGTTCTTCATTTCTCCTCGAAATATTCCCCATTCTCTGACACTTATCACATTGAAGAACAGTCAAGTGAGCATCTTTAAAAAAAAGTGGGCCAGAACAAACCTGATTGAAGGACTTTAGCTGCAGTTTTATTCCCGCTGAAGTGTCCGCCATATGGTGATGAATGACAGTGCTACAAAACATTGTTGACCTCTTCCTGTGGAACACATCGTCTCAGTAATTTATTAGCACATCGTTTGAACAGGTACGGCTCATCCCAGACATAATGTTTGACTTCTTTGAAGAATTTCTTCTGTTGCTGATTGTCCATTCCAACGGCCATTTTCCTAACACTATGTAGTTGACATAGTCAGCATACTAAAGGACTTCCTGCTATTTTATGGCAAACAGCTATTCATCTGGAAAATTTTCTTTGATTGATAGTTCTTTGCCAACTGTTTCTCCATTCTCGAGCCTCGATAGATGATCTGCCACTTGGTTTTCTGTTCCTTTCATGTCTCTGATCTCCACATCGAATTCTTACAGAAGAAGTATCCAACGGATCAATCTGGGTTTGGCATCTTTTTTCGTGATCAGGTATTTGATTGCTGAATGATCTGTGTAGACCACCACTTTGGGACCCAACAGATAAGAGCAGAATTTGTCAAAAACGAACACAACTGCAAGCAACTCTTTTTCAGTGGTTCTATAGTTGAGTTGAGCTTCATTCAAAGTTCTGCTGGAGTAGTAAATGGTGTGGAATATC
The DNA here is from genome assembly GCA_019454045.1 of Zanthoxylum bungeanum. NCBI lineage: Eukaryota > Viridiplantae > Streptophyta > Magnoliopsida > Sapindales > Rutaceae > Zanthoxylum > Zanthoxylum bungeanum. The sequence goes on along the minus strand of SKCR01030723.1, from coordinate 149,154 downwards.
TTTGCTTTGTGTTGTCCCAAAACTGCACCTACAGCAAAATCACTAGAATCACACATTACCTCAAATGGAAGGGTCCAATTTAGTGCTACTATGATGGGGGCAGAAACCAGCTTCTATTTTAAGATCTCAAAAGATTCCTGGCATTCTGTAACATCCCTGATCTGAGAGATGTTGCCGGCAGGGGATAGCCGTGCTAACCCCATAAGCCTCTGACTATCTGACTGTATCGTAAACTATTCTAAATGCAATGTCATGCATATAGATCAAAACTCGAATAACATAAAATATTTTTATTAATGCTTACTCAAGAATACTTCTATTTCAACACTTTAGAAAAATTACTTGTAATGACTATCACTAATGCATACATGCAACCCTGACCCAACTATAACACTTTTGACTCTAAACTGGTGGACTCCAACTCTGGTGACTGCATCAGTATCCATCCTCTTGAGCTCGTCCTCCGGAAATCTTGTAAAAACATAAAGGCTAGAGGGGGGTTAGATCGCCATACGATCTAAGTGAGTGAACAAGAACTGAAAACTGAAACAAAGATCTTTTTAAAATAAAATCACATTTTCAAATATCTTTTATGAAAACTCTGTTCTGAAAGCTTCATCTTTCTGAAAACTGTCTTTAAAACTCTGGCTTTGAGAAATCTAATTTCTGAAAACTATTTGCTAAAAATCTGGATTCTGAAACTCTGAAAACTGTTTTTCTGAAAATCTGAAAACTTTCCTGAAGTCTGTATCTCTGTCACTGGAGCTAGTAATGCAAATCCATGACTTTGAGGCGATACATATCGCCGTCCCTCAAAGCATGCCACTACTGTCTCAAAACTGGTGGTCTTGGGGCATTGCGTATCGCCATCCCCAAGCCACAAACTGGAGCTGGGGTGCGAATCTATGCTACCACCCAAGCTAAAAATCTGGGGGTCTAGGGGCGTTGTGTATCACTCATCCCCCTAGCCTGGCTCGAGGATCTGAGAGCGTCCCCTCAGTCCTCAACATATGCACATGCTCTCTGAATCCGTCAATTCCAACTATATCTCTATGATAGTTACATACTGGGGTGAGTTTTTACCTCATGCCCCGGAAAACATGAAGACTATGCTGTAAATCATAAAAACTATAAAAACTATTTCTTGAAAAACTTTGCTAAAACTTATCATAAAGCTTAAATATCATGAAATACTTGCAATAAAGAAATCTAACGCCCTAAAGCATAAAAATAAGTCTGTTATCAAAATATGTTATAAAAAAACAAGTAAAAATGAAAGTGTCCACTCACAGTATACGGCTAAGATGAGTCCCTTCACGGGGTGGAAGGCCGCTGAGAATCTTGAGGCCGATCTAAATATATGAATAAGAACAAATTCGTTAGCTACTACAACGAGAATATTCTCATAGATAAGAATAAACATGAAATGCATAAATTATCACCCCCGCTGTCTTTCTAACATGTTAAAGCACCCTACAGAGTTTTTACGAGGTTCGTTTCGCGGTTACGCAAATCATTTTACGCGTCTACAACTCCTACACAAAACAGAAGAGTCACTGACAGTGACCTGACTTTTAAAATTTGGTATAAATAGAGGGGATCAGTTCTGGAGCTAAATTTTTTATAAAATACTCCCCTATGAGTCTACTTTATGAAATTTTTTACGGATCTCGATTTGGACTTCAGAAACTCAACCTATGGGCCGAAATTCAAGGGATGTCCAACAGAAAAACTGGGGACTAGGGCAGCAGGTCGCCCATCTTCAAAAATTCGTTCCGACCTCGTCTTAAGTCCAAAAATTATAAATTTTGGATATGTTACTCCCCTATATGTCTAAAGTACCCAGAAATTTACAAAACTTGATTTCGACTTCTAGAACGGAAATTATAAAGTTTTCTTTACACCTTGTTCTGTGACCTTAGAACCACTAGTTTACTGCAGTGCCGCCAAGTTTGAAAATTCGGTACGACTCCCTCTTGTGTCTAGAAATTCTGAATTTTGAATATGATATTCCCCTATTTTTCTAGTTTACTAAGAATTTCACGGCTTGTCAAACGGATACCTAAAACTCATGTTATAACCTAAATACCACAGCCTGTCCAGAAAGTATAGCATACCAACTCACTGTCAAGTTCTCATTCACTACTATTTTTATTCTTCCTTGTTTGACTCTTCCAATAGAAAAACCAACATACAAAACATCATCTTTTACTCGACTTCACACACATCCAACCTTCCATTCATTTCTTTATTCACTAAATCACTTACTAACATTACTAAATAATTCTTTAAGCATTTCAAACTAATTTAGCCAACATCATCACCCATTTCTCTACTTTCATTCTAATATTTCAAGCTAAAAATCATCATTTCCTTCCTAAACATCCAAATCATCTCATTATTACTCAAAATTTCATTATCTTATAAAACCCACAAATTAGAAAAGCAATCTAAATTCACTCTAAAAATCCTCATTTTATCAATATAACTTTTCAAACTCCATTTTTATCCATCCAACAACACACTCAAATAATCAATTTATTAAAATCTAAATTTTCACAAAATGGGTCAAGGATATCTTACCTCTTTCCTCTTGATTTTTCTTCATCTTCATGGTTGCTTCAAACTTCAAGCTTCAAGCTTCATTCTTCTTTTCTTTCCTTTCTCTTCTCCTTTTTCTTCTCTTTCTTTCTTCCTCTTCTCCTTTTGCTTCTTCTTCTTTCTTCTTCCTCTTCCCTCCTTTTCCTCCTACGGTTTTCCTCTTTTCTTTCTCCTTCCATTTCGTTTTTTGTGTATTTAGTAATAGGGAATAGTTGCCTCTTTATATAGTGAGCCTATGGGATATTTTACAAGTTAAAGAAGAGTGTAGAAACTTTGAGAAGAATTGAGATTCTTACACTTTGGTCCGAAATCACTATTCACCCAGATTTTGTTTTTCGTTTTTGACCCGGTTCTGGTCGGATTTTGGAAAATATTTAACGCGGAAGTTGTAGGTCTCGGTCTAAGATTTCCGACGATATAAAATTCATAAAATTCCGAGTTCGTATGAAAACGTTATGACCAAAATACTATATATAGTACAAAAGGGGTATACGGTACAGTTTCTTTTCGGGACCTCGAAAAATTTACCGATAGTTCCCAAAGTCTTTTCATAACTGTATTTGAATCCCAAATATGATTTATCTTGGATTGCTTTATCCTGAACGTAATAATATCATCATAGGTAATAGTAATATCTACCGGTCGTTACACATTCTTTGGTGAAGTTGAAAGACACATCCTTTTCCAGAAAATTGCAAAGAGGTTTTGCAATTTTGGAAAAGTATTTGATAAATCTCCTGTAAAACCTGCATGTCCAAGAAGAAAACTCTGAATTCCTTTGACTGATGTGGTGGCGGTTAGTTTTCAAGTTGTCTCTATCTTTGCTTTGTCTACCTCAATTCCTGTTGTGAGATCTGGTGTCTAAGAACTATGCCTTCCTGCACCATAAAGTAGCATTCTCCCAGTTGAGTATCAGGTTTGTATCTTTACACCTTTGTAACACTGTTCCAGATTTTGCAAACAATGGTCAAAAAAGAATCTCCAAACACAGAAAAGTCATCCATGAAAACCCCATACTCTGCTACGGGCATGTCTGAGAAGATGGCCATCATACAACGCTAAAATGTGGCGGGGCATACATAATCCAAATGGCATTATGCGGAAAGAAAAGAAAAATTACCATAGGGACATGTAAATGTGGTTTTCTCCTGATCTTCTGGGGCGATAGCAATCTGATTGTACCCTGAATATCCATCCTGAAAGCAATAGAACTCATGCGTCTAATTGTTGCAGCATCTGATCAATGAATGGCAGCGGAGAAAAATGTCATTCCTCGTGGCTTTGTTCATTTCCTGTAGTCCATTCATACTCTCCATCCAGTCATCGTTCTTGTTGGGATTAGCTGATTCTTTTCATTGGTAACCACAGTTAAATTCCTCCTTTCTTTGGCACACACTGCATATGACTCACCCAACTGATGTCTGAGATGGGGTAAATGATGCCAACATCCAACCATTTGATGATTTCTTTCTTCACAACTTCCTTCATGATTAGATTAAGTCTCCGTTGATGTTCCATTGTGGGTTTGTAATCATCGTTCATCAGGATCTTGTGCATGCAGAATGATGGACTAATGCCTCGAATATCTGCTATAGTCCAGCCAATGGCTTTCTTGTGCTCTCGTAATACTCTCAACAACTTTTCTTCCTACTCCAATGTTAGCGAAGATGAAATAATAACAGGTAAGTCAGAAGATTTTCCAAGAAATGCATACCTGAGATGACTTGAAAGTAAGTTCAGCTCCAACTGTGGTGGTTCTTCAATCGAAGGCTTGATCCGGTCTTTCTTCGGTAGTTCCAAACTTTCAATTGGTTGTGTCACTTTGAAACGAAATGGCTTGTCAAGATAGTTAATACATTCCAGAATTTCAGCATCTAACTCAGTGTCAGTTATGTTGGTGATGCAAGCTTCAAATGTGTCCATGGGAACTGTACCAGTATCATGAATGATACTATCAACAACATCAATTCTGAAACATTCGTCCTCTTTTTCTTCACTCGGGAATTTCATGGCTTTGAAAACATTGAAGGTAACTTGTTGGTCCTGGACTTTCATGGTCAGTTCTCCTTTTTGTACATCAATCACAGTTCGACCTGTTGCTAAGAATGGTCTCCCAATGATGATTGGCACATCTTTGTCTTCATCCATGTCAAGAATAATGAAGTCTGCTGGGATAATGAGTTTATCAACTTTGACTAACACATCTTCAACGACTCCTCTGGGAAATGCGAGTGTTCGATCAGCAAGTTACAGTGAGACTGAGGTAGGCATTGCTTCTCCAATTTATAGTTTCCTGTAAATAGAAAAATGCATTAAATTAACACTTGCACCTAAATCACATAAAGCCTTACCGAAGTTATGTTCTCCTATGATGAAAGGAATGGTGAAACGTCCAGGATCCTTCAACTTTGGGGGAAGTTTTCTCTGAATGATGGCGTTGTATTCTTCTGATAATGCTACTGTCTCATAATATCTCAATCTCCGTTTTCATGAAAGAATGTCTTTCATGAATTTAGTATAACTAGGCATTTGTTCCAAAGCTTTTGCAAATGGGATGTTGATGTGAAGCTTTTTGAAAAATTCCAAGAATCGAGCAAACTTCTTGTCCGGTTTGCTTTTCTGAAGACGCTGAGGAAAAGATGGAGGTGGAGTGATCTGTTCTTTTTCCTTTGCTTCTTTTTCCTTTGCTTCTTTTTCCTTTGCTTCTTTTTCATCCATCTGTTTCTCTGCTTCTTTTGGAACATCTTCAATGGTTGCCTTGATTCCAACATCTTTGTTGATTTCAGTACCACTTTTCAAGGTGATGGCTTGACATTGCTCATTCCCTCAGTTCCTTGGATTTGGTTCTGTATTGCTGGGAAGATTTCCTGGTGGTCTGTAACTCTGAGCATTGGCTAGTTGTCCAATTTGATTCTCCAATGTTTTGATGGAAGTAGATTGGCTTTGAAACATAGCATCATACGCTGCTTGTTGCTTTTTGAACATCTCTGCAAGCCAATCTTTCATTTCTGGGTCTTTTTCAAACTCATGGCTTTTGTTCTGTTGCTGGAATCCAGGTGGTGGATAGTTCTTTTGCCCTGAATTGTTGCTCCATGAGAAATTGGGATGATTCATCCACCCTGGATTGTAGGTGTTGGAATATGGATTGTTCCCCTGTCTGTTGAAAATGTTGACATAATTCACAGTTTCTTCAAGTTGATTTTGTTCGGGTGCTTCTCCATATGGTGAATTTGTGGTTCCAATGTTGCTTTGCATGCCGAGAGTCTCCATGAATTTGCATATCTGATCCAATTTGGCACTAACTATTGTATTGGCTCCAACTTCATAAATCCCAGCAATTCGTTGAATCATGCTCCTTTCTGTTGGCCACAATGAATTGTTGTTGGCCATTTCTTCGATTAGGTCCCAAGCTTGATCTTCTCATTTTTCCATCAACGCTCCTCCAGCAGCAACATCAATTGTGGTTCTCATTATTCCAGAAATTCCATTATAGAATGTTTGGACTTGAAGCCATTTTGGAATCTCATGGTGATGATATTTCCGGAGCAAATCTTTGTACCTTTCCCAAGCTTCGTAGAGAGTTTCTGATTCTTGTTGTACAAAGGATGTGATGTCATTCCTCAGTTTCCAGTTCTGGCTGGTGGAAAGTACTTTGCAAGAAATTTGGTGGCTAAAGTGTTCCAAGTTGTGATAGAACCTGCTGGTAGTGAATGTAGTCAAGCTTTAGCTCTGTCCTTCAAGGAGTATGAAAAAACACGCAGTCGCATTGCTTCTTCAGCTTCTCGGTTGTAATTGAAAGTGCCGCAAACTTCCAGGAAGTTACTGATGTGGGTATTAGGATCTTCAGTTGCTTTCCCCACAAACTGTACTGATTGCTGAATCATTTGAATGTAAGTTTTGATGTCACTTGCATTTTCTGGTAAGGGAGGAAGTACAATACATGAAATGAGGCCATCAACCACCAGAATGATTCTGTCTCGAATGGAAATTGGTGGTGCAACATTCAAAGGTTCAGGTTCCATGTTAACAATTGCTTCTTGGCCTTGTCGCCTTTCCCTTCTCAACTATCTAATGGTTCTTTCAATTTCTAGGTCAAGCGGTCGTAGTTCAAAGCTTCTGGTTCGTCTCATTAAGAATCTGATAACCTGAAACACAATAAAACGAAAACAATAAATAAAAAGAAATTAGATACAAGTAACGTATCTAACCTCAAAACTAATAATGAAAGATAAATAAGTCCCCGGCAACGGCGCCAAAAACTTGACCGGCGTAATCACACACGTATAACGCAAGCGTACGTATCGTTCAAGTAGTATAAAAAGTATCGATCCCACGAGGACTTAGTACCTAATCTATTAATTTTATGAGGTCAAGTGATTACTAGTATCTAACAGGTTGTTTGATTGATTTAAAATGACGATGATTCTAAATTTAAAACAAGTAAATTAAATTGCGTGAAAGTAGATTAATGAAAATTCAAATTACAAAACTATCTATGGTTGTGAATTCTTCCAATTTTATTTAAAGATGAAGTGGTTATATTATAGTTGGGTAAATTATTGATTTATTAATCTGGAACATTAAATTATGTAAAAGCATCTTACGATGGTCAATTACAAATACCTAGTGTAATCCAATTGAATCATATGTCTATGTCAACCAAATTACCTAGATTCATTAAGATTAAGTTACAATTATGACTACCCCCGCCCAACAGGTATATTCCTATCATGTAAGGAAATCTATTAAAGGGTTATCTATCATCAAAGAAGATCGTGGGCTATTGAGTCTAAGGTCTTTAAACTTAAAATCTCTATGTCTAGTTCATTTTAAGTTTACCTAGTCAATTTTATTAGTGGCCAGTTAATAAAAAGCATTAAGATTAAGACTCAATAAATAAATCTTTTAATTACCCAAACTATAATCTAACCCCTTATAAACCGGTGATATTAGATTTTATCACAACCCTAGATAACTAACTTAGTTACAACACATAGCTAAAGCTGGTAAAAACTTAAAAGACATAAAGTAAAATTGCTAAACAGTAATTGTGAAATAATAAATTGCAATAAAATAAAATGCTAAGATAAAAGGAATTAACTTCTATTATTTACTATTTAGATATCTCCCATAATATAATATATATACTTGTGATAATTTTACCAACCAGTCATATAGGCGGTAACCTGATTAAGACAATATTAAGTCCAACCAGCCATTAAGGTGGTAATATTTGTCAATAAACCAGCCATAAAGGCGGAACCAAAATAAACCAGCCATAAAGGCTGAACAAAAATAAACCAACCGACCAGTATGGCAGTATCCTCATTAAGTCAGGTTTAAATAGTTTATATATTATATTTTAAGGGAGATTTATCTAAATAGCAATAGTAAAAGAATTACTTTTTTACCTTAGCATGAAGAAGTTACCTCCACATTGTTGAATAGTAAAAGTAAAAAAGTTTAAGAAGGAAAATTACTATTTATAGAAGAAAATTACTATTACAAAACGTAATTAAAACTGAAATTTAAAGAAATCCCTATTTACGTCAGAGAATTCAGAGGAAGTGGTACATTTGAAACTGAAAATTCGATCCGAATTTATAGGCTTCAATAAGGGGGGCGCGTCGGGAAGCGCAAACCTTGCGCGGCACGACGCGCTGACGTGGCGGTGCCTGATTGGTTGCTTCAAATTTTATCTGACACGTGGCAGGGCAGCTGGAGAGATAAGGTGACACGTGGCAAGGCGGCTGGCTGATGTCGGCTCGTTGAATTTTTGACACGTGGCATGCGGCGCACATTAGCGGATCACTTGTGATGATGACACATGTCACGGCTCACGTTAGCAAAGTCAAACTTTGACTTGTTGAACTGGTGCATGTTAGCAGCCTCCGGCGCACGTTAGAGGTCGGGATGCCAAGGGTTTCTGTGTCGCGATGCTCCAAAATTACCAAAATACCCTTTTTGTCAATTTTCACAGTTTTGTTCCAAATCACCTCCAGAATGTCCTGAAACTTTATTTATCTACAAAATAACACTAAACACATCAAAATATTCACAAAACTCAAGAAACTATACAAAATATTAAGTTAAATGAGTGGAAAATAGTGATACATTTACCACTCATCACCCCGCCCGACAGATATATGTCTATCATGTAAGGAAATCTATTAAAGAGTTATCTATCCTCAAGGAAGATCGTGGGCTATTAAGTCTAAAGCTTAAACCTAAAATTCATTTGTCAAGTTTATTTTAGATTTACCACATCAATCTTATTGGTGATCAGACAACAATAAGCATTAAGTTTAAGACTTAATAAGTAAACCTTTAAATTACCCAAACTATAAAATAACCCATTATAAACCGGTGATATTAGAATTCATCACAACCCTAGATATCTAATTTAGTTACAACACATAACTAGGGCATAACGTAAAAATGCTGAAAAATAATTACGTAAAGTAAAAGCTGAAAAGTAAATTACATTAAAATAAAATGCTAAGGTAAAATGATCAACTTTTACTACTACTAATTTAGATATCTCCATTAACATAATATATTAACTTGTGATTATTTTACCAACCAGTCATATAGGCGGTAACCTGATTAAGTCAAATTAAGTCCAACCAGCCATAGAGGCGGAACCAAAATAAACCTGCCATATAGGCGGTAAGAAGATTTAATTACTAACCGACCAATCTGGCGGTATACTTGATTAATCAGGTTTAAACCATATTAAAATGAATTACCAACCGACCAATATAGCGGTATCCTTTTTAAGTCAAATTTTAAATAATGAATATATTATATTTAAGGGAGATTAATCTAAATAGCAATAGTAAAAGAATTACTTTTCACCATAGCAGGGGGAAGTTACCTCCTCATGGTGAATAGTAAAAACTGTAAAAAGTAAAGAAAGTAAATCACTATTATTACACAAAGTAATTAAAATTAATTACAAAACTAAAATTTAAAAGAAACTATATAGAAAACTCCCTATTTACATGAGAGAATTTAGAGAGAATGGTACATCTGAAACTGAAATTTCGAGCTCTATTTATAGGCGTCAGTAGGGCTCCGGCGTCGCAACGCGCTAAGTTGTCGACATGGCAGCTTCTGGTTCGTCGGCTAAGATTCTGGATAAGGTGATAAGGTGACACGTGGCAAGGTGGTTGGAGCTCAATTATTGTGACATGTGGCATCTTCTCATTGCCTGATTTCAGATTCTTATCACCATGTGCCAATTGCGGATAAGTGAGTTAATAATTGGTGCTGACGTGGCGCTGACGTGGTGACACGTGGCGAAAGTGACTGTCGACACCATAGAATTGCGACACGTGGCACGCTGGATTGGTTGATGATGACGTGGCAATGATGTGGCAGTTTTACTCGGTCAACCGGTGATGTGGATGATGACGTGGCAGACACGTGGAGTGACATGTGGCGACACAAGGTGATGGCGATTGTCAGCACCATAGGATGATGACACATGGCACGGCGCACGTTAGCAGATCGACTGTGATGATGACATGTGGCACGACGCACGTTAGCAAAGTCAAATTTTCTCAAATTCTGACTTGTGGACCCGGCGCACATTAGCACTGTTCGGCGCACGTTAGGCGTCGCGATGCCAAAGGCTTGCGCGTCGCGACGCGCCTAAATTACCAAAATGCCATTTTTCTAATTTTCACTGTTTTGGCCCAAATCACCTCCAGAATGTCCTGAAACTTTATTTATCTACAAAATAACACAAAACATATCAAAATATTAACAAAACTCAAGAAAATATACAAAATATTAGGTTAAATGAGTGGGAAATAGTGATATAATTACCACTCATCAATGCATAATAAGTGGTGGATTGTGTGATCAGTGAAATCACACATGTAACGCAAACGCACATATCACTCAAGTAGTATAAAAATATCGATCCCATGATGAATTAATACCTTTATTATCAATTTGTGAATTTAAATGCTTACAAGTACCTAATAGATTGGATTTTTGAATGGATGGTGATTTTAAACTAAAGGCAAGTAAATAAAACAGTGTGAAAGTGTAACATCCCCAATACGGGAATGTTACCGGCAGGCAACAGATCACATTTTCGCCTAAGCCTCTAACTCATGAACTAGAACTCTTGATTTTATCTCAATGCTATGCAATATCCATTAAATCACATATGCAAACTTGTATACTTAAATCAACTTGAATGCACGATCATAAATGGAAACTCATGCATATATACAAGAACTAAAATAAATACAATGTGTCAACAACATCACTCATGACACTAATACAACAAAATGACTCCACAAAAGACTACATTCTAAATGAATATAGCTCTAGAATGATGGACCCATCGACTAGTGACTGCAGTGTAACACTTGTCCTCGAACTGGGTCTCCAAAACGGCACATAGCTCACCAAAAGGAGTGTCCTGCAAAAGAACTGGGAAGTGGTGGGGTGAGTCCAGAGGATCTCAGTGAGTGGAGCTACAAAAATAAGAAATTAGATCAGAACATGATAATAAACCATTATACTTAAAGCTTTTCTGAAAAATTTCTTAAAACTAATACTTTTCTTTTATCTGAAAAACATTTTGCTGAAAACTTTCTGAAAATATATCTCTGGTGCTGTAGAAAACTGAACGCATGAGGGCGTTACGTATCACCGTCCCCCAAATCATGCCACTACTTCCTCCGAAACTAGTGGTCGTGGGGCGTTACGTATCGTCGTCTCCCAAGCCAAAAACTAGAACTGTGGGTGCGGATCTATACTACCACCTAAGCTCTGAAACTATGGTCTAGGGGCGTTACGTATCGTCGTCCCCCTAGCCCTGCTCTACGTGTGCACACGGTCTCTGTCAATCAATTCCAACTGTGTCAAGTTACATACTGGGGTTAGTTTATCCCTCATGACCCGAAAACTATATAAATACTGCTGATAAACTTTTAAAACTTTAAATCAAATCTCATGTAACATGTAACTGAAAACTAAACAAGGCTAACGCCCTAAAGCTTTAAAAAAGTAAGTCTTAAAATAAATTTTATCTAAAATAAATAATTATAAAATCAATTTTCAAAAAGAAAAATAAATCTTCACTCATAGATTTGAAGTCTAGGTAAGTTTCCTTCACGTCGCTGGGGGCGAGCGCGGCTCCTGTCGAGTATCTATAAAATATTCGGTGTTAGAATCAACAGTTATAAAATATGATTCATAATCAAATAAAATTCTTTAATCTAATCAGATTTCCCCATTAGAAACTTTTTATCCCTCCAATGAATTGTAAAACTACACCCTGACTTTTGGTTATGCGTCGCGTTTCGTAAAAAAAATTTCCGGTTTCTCGTCGGCGCTTCGTGACGCGACGCAAGCTGCGCGTTGCGACACGTCGTCTTCTTCCTGGGCAGATTCTACCTCTCCACTGCTGGTTCCTAAATTCCAATCCCACACAATCCCAATCAAAATACTAAACCCTCAGTACATCCACAAGCTAATATAACATTTAGTTTATCATTATAGCACACTTCTAATATTAAACATCATCAATCATCATCACCTTAAACAAATTAACAAACTTGAATAACAAACCCAAAATTACCCAAAACACCCATTTCTTCAACATCATTCATCCAAACCTCATTATCATCAAGTAATTAACTCTATATCATCCTTCAATTACCAAAATGCAAATTATTAAGATTTGGGTTAAGAACCCTTACCTTGATCCAACTCATTTTCTTTCTTAACAATGCACAAAAGCCTTCTTTTTCATTTCCTAAAGTTTGGTTTGAGTGGATTTCTTGGCTTAGCTTCAAATTATTGGTAAGAAAATTACAAGTCTTCCTCTCTTTTTCCTCTCTTTCTCACGTCCAAAAACAAGAAGAAATAAAGAATATGTTTTTTTTTCCTTTTTTTATTTGTTTTTTTCCTTTTACTTGTTAAAGTTCTAGAAAAGAGTAGTAATTACACTTAATTAGGCATTGGGCTCTTTTCTCTTATTTAATGAATTATGGGCTTAGGCTTATTTTCTTCTTTCTTTTCTAATCTTAAATGTTGGGATTAAAACAAAACAAAGGAAACTTGGGCTTGACTAAAATAAATATTCATTAATCCTAATTGATTTTGGAAATTACTTACTAACCCGGAAGAAAAGTTTCAAAACGTGAACTAACAATTGGGGTCGTTACAAATTCTTCTCCCTTAAAATGATTCGTCATCGATTCAAAATGCTTAAAGAATATCAAATGTACCTTCATCCGCGAAGAGTTGGGGATATTGTTCTCTTATGACTTCTTTCGGTTCCCATATAGCCTCTTGATCTTTGTGATGCTGCCAAATTACCTTGATTGGAGGAACCCATCGAGACTGTAGCTTTCTTATATCTCTACCCACAATAGTTACTGGTCGTTCCAAATAAGACAGGTCTTGATGGATGTCAACCGTCTGAAGCTCCAACACATGGGATTCATCTCGTAAGTTTTTACGTAGCATGGATACATGAAAAACTGGATGTATCCTGTCCATATTGGGTGGAAGCGCCAATTCATAAGCTCTTTCTCCAACTTTTCTTAGTATCTCGAACGGTCCAATAAATCTAGGGCTAAGTTTACCATTCTTACCAAATCTCATGACTCCTTTAAAATGAGATACTTTAAGAAATACAAAATCCCCCACCTGAAACTCCAAATCCTTTCTCCGATGATCCGCATAACTCTTCTGACGGCTCTGAGATGTATTCAACCTCTCTCTGATCAACTTTACTTTTTCCACGACATCTTGTACTAAATCCGGCCCTAATAATTTCTGTTCCCCAACTTCAAACCATCCCACCAGTGACCTGCACTTCCGCCTATACAATGCCTTGAATGGCGCCATCTGAATACTCGCCTGATAACTATTATTATAGGAGAACTCTATGAGTGGTAAATACCGATCCCAACTACCCTCAAAATCAAGCACACAAGCCCGAAGCATATCTTCTAAAGTATGTATGGTGCGCTCTATTTGACCATCGGTCTATGGGTGAAAGGTCATACTAAAGCGCAATTGTGAACCCAAAGCCTCCTGGAACGACTGCCAAAAGTTAGAGGTAAACTGAGAACCTCAATCTGCGATAATTGAGATAGGCACTCCATGCAACGACATTATCTCATCTAGGTACACTTTGGCATACTGAGTTGCTGTAAAGCTAGTCTTCACCGGAAGGAATTGTGCAAATTTAGTCAATCTATCTACGATCACCCATATAGAATCATATCCCTTAGAGGTACGCGGGAGCCCAATAACAAAATCAATGATGATTCTCTCCCATTTCCACTATGGAATCTCCAAACTCTGTAACTTTCCTGCTGGCCTCTGATGTTTAGCTTTAACCTGCTGACAAATGAGACATCTGGTGATAAATTCAGCTATATCCTTTTTCATGCCATCCCACCAATACAGATCTTTAAGATCGTGATACATCTTGGTAATCACAGGATGCATAGTGTAAGATGAAGTATGGGCTTTCTCCAATATCAACCGTTTCAACTCTGAAACTGAAGGCACAAGAATCCTATTATTCTTCCTTATGAGATCTTCACTATCTAAATAATACTCATCTTCAGCACCTTGCTGTAATCGACATTTAATCTGTTGCACTTCAGGGTCTTATTCCTGTGCAACTTTGATTTCATCAACAAGAGTGAACTTAACTTGTATCTGAGCCAACAACCCTTCTTGTTCCGTCACCTAAAGGTTCACTCCATCCAGTATACAACTCTGCATCTGTTTAACTGGGCCATCTCTCAACCGGCAAGTGAGCTAAACTCCCCATTGACTTCCTACTCAAGGCATCCACAACAACATTAGCTTTACCCGGATGATACTGAATGGAGCAATCATAGTCTTTTAACAACTCCACCCATCTCTTCTGCTTCAAATTAAGCTCCTTATGGCTCTGGATATACTTGAGGCTTTTGTGATCGGTGAAAATCTTAAACTTTTCACCGTACAAGTAATATCGTCTTCAGAGTAAAAATTATTGCAGCTATCTCCAAATCATGAGTGGGGTAATTTTGCTCATAAGGCTTCAACTGCTTGGAGGCATAAACAATTATTTTCCCTCTCTGCATCAATACACATCTTAAACCCATTCTGGAAGCGTCATAATATACTGAAAACCCCTCATGTTCCCACTAGCAAGGCAAGAATATGAGTAATATTCAATCGGCGCTTGAGTTCTTGAAAACTCTTCTCACAAACATCAGACCACTCAAACTTCACATTCTTCTGCGTTAGCCGCATTAATGGAGCATCTAATATGGAGAAATTCTCCACGAATCTTCTATAATACCCCTATAATCCCAAAAAGCTACGAATCTCTGTTATGTTATTTGGTCGATGCCAATTCTGAATGGATTCAATCTTCTGAGAATCTACTCCAATCCATTCTTTGGACACCACGTGCCCCGGAAATACCACACTACTAAACCAAAACTCACACTTTGAGAATTTAGCATATAACTTATGTTCCCTCAATGTCTGCAACACCTTATGCAAATGCTCAACATGGTCCTGCTCACTACGCGAATACACCATAATATCATCAATAAAGACTATCACGAATCATTCTAGAAAAGGTCCGAACACCATGTTCATCAGATCCATAAACGCCACAAGGCATTGGTCAGGCCAAAAGACATTACTAAAAACTCGTAATGCCCATATCTGGTTCGGAAAGCCGTCTTCGGAACATCACTCTCTCTAATCTTCAACTGATGATATCCCGAACGCATGTCAATTTTTGAGAAACACTGCGCCCCATGCAACTGATCCAATAGATCATCAATCCTTGGCAGTGGATACTTATTCTTGATCGTCACTTTATTCAACTGCCGATAATCTATACAAAATCTCAACGTCTCATCCTTCTTCCTCACAAACAACACTGAAGCACCCCACGGAGACACACTAGGGCAAATAAAACCCTTCTCCAATAAATCTTGAAACTGCGCCTTTAATTCTCTGAGTTCTGCGAGAGCCATCCTATATGGAGGAATCGATATAAGTTGCATCTCGGGCATGACGTCTATACAAAACTCAATTTCTCTATCACGTGGTAATCCTGACAACTCATCTGCAAATACATCAGGATACTCCTTCACCACCAGAATTTGTTCAAGGTCTTTATTCCCCGCTCTACTATCCATCACAAAATCCAAATAACCAATATTCATTTTCTGAAGTAGTTTTAATGTCTGGATAGCTAATATCAAATTATGAGGCACTACTGTCCTATCTCCCTGATAAACCTTTACCAGTCTACCAGGAATGCGCATGGTAACAGTCTTCTCCATACAATCCAATACCACATGGTACTTAGCTAACCAATCCATCCCCAAAATAACATCAAAGCTCAAAATGCCCAATACTACCAAATCTTTATAGGAAAGGTATCCACCAATGTCTATGGAACACTGCCTCACACCTTTTGTAACTTATATGGGGTGTCCTACTGGTGTTGCTGTAATAATATGAGAGTCTAAAGGTTCAACGTTCCTACCCATCTGAGTGACAAAACAAGGTGCAACAAAGGAATGTGTAGCTCCTGAATCAAATAATACCCTTACTTGCACAGAATCAATCAACAATATACCTGTGACCACCGCATTGGATGTTTGTCCCTCCTGGGGAGTAAGGGTATATACCCTGCCCTGAACTTTGCTAGAATAAGCCTGTCCCCAATCACCAACTGAATGACCCTTCCACCAGTTGTATCTCCTCTACTCACTGGCCTCTGTTCTCTGCCTCTTACATTTCTGTTAGGCTGTGGCTAGGGTGTAGATGGGGCGGCACTGAAAGATGGCAACTGATCTGCTGACACCGGACAGTCCCTATTCAAATGACCCATCTGTCCGCATCGATAACAACCCCTACTTTCAGATCTACAAGTCCTTGTATGAGCTCGTCCACAAACATGGCACTGTGGTAGGGTTCGCCCAGGCTGGGCTACTAAGGGGGAGGAAAATGCACGAGAGACACCACTCTGAATCGGCCTACGGTCCGGACCCCATTGAACTGAACCCATATCTCTGCGTGTCGTAGGCGGAGCTGGCATCTGATGCTGTCTACTAGGCCCACTCTTCTGAGGCCTCCCATTCTCATCTGATCTAGGTCTCTTTCGAGACTCCCTCTCTGCTTGTCTTTCTTTAACTCGCGCTTCAAACCATAAAACATCATCTAGAACTTGGGTGTAGGTGGTGGTCTATGTAAAATGTATGGAGCGAAACAAGTAGTCCCGAAGCTCGTTTATAAACCTCTTCACTTTCATTTCCTCAGTACTAATCAGATGTGGAGTATAACGAGACAACCGCGTGAACAATATATCATATTCAGAAATTGTCATCTGCTCGCCCAACACTAGCTGCTCAAACTCACGGGCTCAAGCATCCCTGATACTCTATGGCAAGAATCTAGATAAAAAGGTCGTAGCCCCTGTCACAGGAGGGGCATCTCATCACCTACCATCTCGGAAAGACATAAACCATGTGTTGACAACATCTCTCAACTGAAAACTGACTAATTCCACTACTCTCTCCGATGAGCATCCCAAAGATGTACATATCCAATCTGACTCCTCAATAAAACCACAAGGATCTGGAGAGGTCTCTACTCCCGAAAATATGGGTGGGTGAAGATTTCGAAAGTCATGTAATGATACAAGTAGCTCTTGTAGTTGCATAACCTGAACTGTCACTGGGGTGGCTCATGAGGCACAACAGAAGGTCCAGCTCGGTATGTAGTGGGGTCGGGTATATTTGGATAAGGTACTGTTTGGTGAGCCATGGGTACTCCCACTGATGGTGGTGGAACATGAACATTGGGCTCTGCAGCTCTCGGCCTTGTGGCTGCGGCTGACGGGTAATCAACTGGGCTAAAGCTACCACTGACTGTTGTATCTACTGTGAACCTGCAACTATTGGGTCATTAAGCTGATCCACATGTGAAGCTCTACCTTCCCCCACAACACTCTCATGAACAGACTCCACTTTTTGCCCCCTATCTGGCTCAAGGGGGGTACTGCTGATCTCTGGTCCAGATTTATGCCCTGAGGCGCCTTACCACGCCTGGGTCTACCCCTTACTCTGGTTCTTCCCTTGGGTGGCATGGATATCTAAGAAAGTAAGAAAGAAGATAAAACGGTCAATTGCATGTAAAAGAATTTTAAATAATTCAAGATGTGACATAACTCGGGATGAGGTTACTAGAGTAAACAATCACTCATATATAGTAGTACCCCGGATATACTACATATACAAGCCACTGATACTCATTTACTACAGTCACTGACTCCCTAGACCATGCCCTGATACCATCTTAGTAATATCCCCAATACGGAAATGTTACCGGCAAGCAATAGATCTCACTGTCGCCTAAGCCTCTAACTCATGAACTAGAACTCTTGCTTTTATCTCAATGCTATGCAATATCCATTAAATCACACATGCAAACTTGTATACTTAAATCAACTTTAATGCAGGATCATAAATAGAAACTAATGTATATATACAAGAACTAAAATAAATACAATGTGTCAACAACATCACTCATGACAATAATACAACAAAATGACTCCACAAAAGACTACATTCTAAATGAATATAGCTCTAGAATGATGGACCCAACGACTAGTGACTGCAGTGTAACACTTGTCCTCGAACTGGGTCTCCAAAACGGCACATGGCTCACCAAAAGGAGTGTCCTGCAAAAGAACTGGGAAGTGGTGGGGGTGAGTCCAGAGGATCTCAGTGAGTGGAACTACAAAATAAGAAAATAGATCAGAACATGATAAGAAACCATTATACTTAAAGCTTTTCTGAAAACTTTCTTAAAACTCATACTTTTCTTTTATCTGAAAAACATTTTGCTGAAAACTTTCTGAAAAGATATCTCTGGTGCTGTAGAAAATTGGACGCATGAGGGTGTTACGTATCGTCGTCCCCCAAATCATGCCACTACTGCCTCTAAATGAATATAGCTCTGGAAATGTTACCGGCAGGCAATAGATCCCACTGTCGCCTAAGCCTCTAACTCATGAACTAGAACTCTTGCTTTTATCTCAATGCTATGCAATATCCATTAAATCACACATGCAAACTTGTATACTTAAATCAACTTGAATGCACGATCATAAATAGAAACTCATGCATATATACAAGAACTAAAATATATACAATGTGTCAACAACATCACTCATGACACTAATACAACAAAATGAATCCACAAAAGACTACATTCTAAATGAATATAGCTCTAGAATGATAGACCCGACGACTAGTGACTGTAGTGTAAAACTTGTCCTCAAACTGGGTCTCCAAAACGGCACATGACTCACCAAAAGGAGTGTCCTGCAAAAGAACTGGGAAGTGGTGGGATGAGTCCAGAGGATCTCAGTGAGTGGAGCTACAAAAATAAGAAAATAGATCAGAACATCATAAGAAACCATTATACTTAAAGCTTTTTTGAAAACTTTTTGAAAAGATATATATGGTGCTGTAGAAAATTGGACGCATTGGGGTGTTATGTATCACCGTCCCCCTATGTGCCTAACTGTTAGGGTTGGTGCTCTGAGCGCCAATTTCTTATGTATTTCCCTGTAAATACTCTTGTATATATATTTTATTAATGAATAAAATAGACAGTTTCTTTAATATAAATTCTTTTATTATATGGTAAAGACGTAAATGACCTTAGAGTGATTGGTTATGATACAGTTGCAAAAGCGTCGCAACTGACATTGAGTGATATCATAACAGTGTCATTCTTTAACTGTTCCTGAACTTATAATGATCGCAAGTTTATTTTTGTATTTGCATATTAATTAGAAACTTGCATTTATGCGATATAATATGATTGTGAAAATTGACCTAAACCTAATTGGTAAAGCTATTAATTTAGTAACGTAAAATCGCATGAAATTTTATTGATGCATATTTAGACTACTATCCAATTCACCTCATGTTGGGTATAGAGATTATACTTGTTGTGTGCTTATAGATAATTTCAAGATTGTACCTGGATTGCATGAGAGGTTAAGAAGAAGACTTAAGATCGTTTGCTAAGAAAAGCGCATGAAAAGATACTGAATTTCTTTTATTTAAATATTTCAAAAAAAAATGCTTGCTATGCTTGAACTATTTGCATCTTTTGATAATTCATTTGTCAATTGGACAATTCAATTATGGTACAGATTTAAAAATGTTAAAAATAAAAATAAAAATACCGTAATAATAATAATAATAATGCAATGCATCCATGCTTTTCATACAAGTTAAAAGGTAATTTAATGACTCTCTCTACGTGGTTTGTTGAGTATTTACGACCTTTTTTGGGAGTCCAAGTTTGTCTACAACTTTTGACTTAGTTTACAAAAGAAATAAATGCAATATTAATTCTAAAGCCATCATTTAAGGATTGTCGTGGCTTTATGGCTCAACTAATAATTTTTGAAGAAAAAGTATTTGAAAATATTTTTCCTTTTTGAAAATACTTTTTAATTGTAAAAGTTTATTTTTTTTTCATGGTATATAAGATGAAAATTCAAACATAAATTTTAAAATCAATTTCAAATAGATGATAATATGATATGTACTCAAAATATAATTTTATACATTATTGAAAAATAATTATAATCATTTTATGTTTCAAAAATCTCGGGAAGGCCGGTTTTATTATAACATGCACTTATTGTATGATGACAGAAGTTGAGAATATTACAAAATTCGAACACAATAATTAACGATGACATTGAAAAAAAAGTTCATGTTTTGTATATAACTACTGGTCTTTGCCATTTTCTTAATTAGTTTAAACCCTCAAGGTGAATTTCCCCTATAATTAATTAATCAATTAAATAACTCAGCTCCAGAACCAGGTGGCCAAGTCCTCAATTGCCAATCACTTCACCTTTCACAGATTTGAATGCCTTTAAACATGGATAATTTTCTCGAAATTCCTTGAGTGATAATACTTCATTTTCTCTCTGAGGTGCCCACAATACATGTAATCCCTGCAACAACACAAAGAACAGATGAGGCACTGAATCAACATCATTAATTTACAAGTCAAGCTCTAGATTCTTATTATTTACTTCTATATTGCTAATGTTACTAATATGAAATAATAATTATTAAGTAGTTATAAAAGAACAGATGAGGCACTGAAGCACCGAACTTGATCTTGTAGCCAGCAAGACTGAACAAAATGGTGAAATAAGGATCTCAACAAACTGCACGTAGGTTGAAACTGTAGTAGAATGATAGTTGTTGCTTGGGGTGGTTGGTGGAGAGTAACTCCTTCATGAAGCACACCCACCAACGTCCACTTCACAAAACTTAATGCAAATTTCATTTTCCATTAATGAAGTTAGTTGGGCCTAATTTTCTTTTTAAGAAGCCCATCTTAAGCCCATCTCAAGCCCATCTCACAAATGTGGGACTAAATGCTGATTATTTTAAGAAAATTATAAAATATTAGGCAAAAAATAGAATTAAAAAAAAATCTCATATTTTGTAATTAATAAAAAATCATTTTCATAGTCATGACTTCTCATATGAAATAATAATTATTTAAACACGAAAAATATAGTTATTAAGTAGTTATAAAAAAAAACTATAACATTATGAGAATTCTACTTCATGCTCATTAACTTCAGTAGTTATCCTAAGTAAATAATTGATTAATTTTTCAAACATTTACATATGTAATTATGAGCGTTGAATATGCAACTTCCACCAATAAACATGCAATTTTGACCAATAAATATGCAAATTTGGAAGATGAAACTTTTAGCAATAAACATGCAAAACGAGACCATTGGAAAATTGAAAATCACACATGCAACTATGAGCGTTGAATATGCAACTTCGACCATTAAACATGCAACTTTGACCAATAAATATGCAAATTTGGAAGATGAAACTTTTAGCAATAAACATGCAAAACGAGACCATTGGAAAATTGAAAATCATTCATGCAACTATGAGCGTTGAATATGCAACTTTGACCATTACACATGCAACTTTGACCAATAAATATGCAATATTTGGAAGATGAAACTTTTAGCAATAAACATGCAAAACGAAACCATTGAACATGAAACTTTAGCAATAACATGCAATTGCTTCTGCCTCGAAAATCACACCTGCAACTATGAGCGTTGAATATGCAACTTCGACCATTAAACATGCAACTTTGACCAATAAATATGCAATATTTGGAAGATGAAACTTTTAGCAATAAACATGCAAAACGAGACCATTGAACATGAAACTTTAGCAATAACATGCAATTGCTTCTGCCTCGAAAATCACACCTGCAACTATGAGCGTTGAATATGCAACTTCGACCATTAAACATGCAACTTTGACCAATAAATATGCAATATTTCGAAGATGTAACTTTTAGTAATAAACATGCAAAACGAGACCATTGAACATGAAACTTAAGCAATAACATGCAATTGCTTCTCCTCGAAAATCACACATGCAACTATGACCGTTGAATATGCAACTTCTACCATTGAACATGCAACTTTGACCAATAAATATGCAATATTTCGAAGATGAAACTTTTAGCAATAAACATGCAAACCGAGACCATTGAACATGAAACTTTAGCAATAACATGCAATTGCTTCTGCCTCGAAAATCACACATGCAACTATGAGCGTTGAATATGCAACTTCGACCATTACACATGCAACTTTGACCAATAAATATGCAATATTGGAAGATGAAACTTTTAGCAATAAACATGCAAAACGAGACCATTGAACATGAAACTTTAGCAATAACATGCAATTGTTTCTGCCTCGAAAATCACACTTGCAACTATGAGCGTTGAATATGAAACTTCCACCATTAAACATGCAACTTTGACCAATAAATATGCAATATTTCGAAGATGAAACTTTTAGCAATAAACATGCAAAACGAGACCATTGAACATGAAACTTTAGCAATAACATGCAATTACTTCTGCCTCGAAAATCACAACTGCAACTATGAGCGTTGAATATGCAACTTCGACCATTAAACATGCAACTTTGACCAATAAATATGCAATATTTCGAAGATGTAACTTTTAGCAATAAACATGCAAAACGAGACCATTGAACATGAAACTTAAGCAATAACGTGCAATTGCTTCTCCTCGAAAATCACACATGCAACTATGACCGTTGAATATGCAACTTCTACCATTGAACATGCAACTTTGACCAATAAATATGCAATATTTCGAAGATGAAACTTTTAGCAATAAACATGCAAACCGAGACCATTGAACATGAAACTTTAGCAATAACATGCAATTGCATCTGCCTCGAAAATCACACATGCAACTATGACCGTTAAATATGCAACTTCTACCATTAAACATGCAACCTTGACCAATAAATATGCAATATATTTTTATATTATTTTATTTTATCAATATTATAAAAAAATAAGTATTTTTTAAAAATAAATTTTTAAAAACTTACCATAACTTTTTTTCATAATTTTATTTTTATTAATATTTTATAATTTATATAATAAAAAATTATTTTTAAATTATTTTTTTTTGAGAGTAACTGGTTGCAATCGGCAGTGGCAACCAGTTACTCTCATTTTTTTTGATACCCAAGGGTATTGTAGCAATACCCATATGTAATATATATAACCCACACACACGTGCACAACAGAGGCACCAAAAAAAAAAAAAAAAATTTAATTCACACTCACGCACGCTCACAGCTTACCACACACGCACAGCCATTTCACCCAAGCAGAAAATAGAAACGAAAGAGAAAAAATTGAGAGAAACCAGAGAGAAAGAAAAGAAGAACCGAGAGAGGTGGAGGGAAAGGAGCAGAGAAGAGTGAAACACAGAAGAACCGAGAAAAAGAAGAACAGAACCGAATGGAGAAATGAATCAGGGCAGAATCAAGAGAAGATATGACAGAGAGGTGAGATGAAAAAAAAAAGAAAAAGAATAAGAAAGCCTGAGAGGAGAAGAAGAAGAAAGAGAATAGGGATTTGGCTTTGGAGTTTTGATTCCACTTGAGAAATTGGTAAGTGCATTATGACAGTGAATCCATTGGGTTTTCTTGTTTGATAGCTTTTGGATTTGTTGAAAAAAAAAGGAATTGAGAAATTAAATGAATTAGATGATTAAGGATTGGTTAAAGTAAATTAATTTCTGTTTTTTTTTTTGTGTAAATTTGGGAAGAATTTGAATTGATTAAGGAAGAACAAGAATCGGTAATAACCCTAGAAAAAAAATTTGGGGTTTTCTTTTATTTTGGTGAAGGTAAAACAAATGCTTGAATGTGTGATAATGATTTATCCTTTGATTATTATTATTATTTAATCTGTTGTGTGTGAACTGTGAATATGTTTCTCTGATTTTGTAGTAAATAGAATAAAGTTGGGTTTGTAAAGAGTGATGCTCTGTTTGTTTTGATTATCCTTTGAAATACTTTAGTCGGTTATTGGGAGGAATTTGGAATTAAGCATACCAGTAGAATGTGCATGAGTTACTTTCCTGTCTTTAGTCATAAGAAACTTGCCTGTTGCTTTTGAAACTGTTTTAGGTAGTGAATTGCTATGATTGTCTCTGTGGACCGGGACTGCTATTTTGTACTTGCCCAACCCTTTTGTGGCCAAGTGCTGGAGTAATGGATTGTGATGTCATTGTGTTGTTGCTATTTTCTCTTTTCTTTGTTATTTTTAGCTGTTATAGTATCGACAACCCCTTTTGTTGTGGCATTATATTTGGACCATCCATCCTATATACAGTTAGTTGAAATATAGTTAAAAGTTGTGTTTGTACCTGTGTTTCTTTTCTAATTTATTTTTCTTTGTGTGATTGTGTTTAAGATATTGTATGAAATGTTTTAGCTACAAAGGTTATGGAAATTGTTTAATTTTTAAAACTGGTTCATGATGACTATTTGGACGAACCCTAATGGATAATAAACTATATAGGATATATTGCGGTTAATAGATAAATAGATTCGATTGAAGAAGATGTATGTGAGTTGATGTAATAGTATGATATGATGAATAATGTTACTATATGGTTTTATGGTTAAAAGGGTTAATATATGTTAATTTGAGTATGTATAATGATTGTTTGTCAAGAATAGAAAACATAAGTCCTTAATTTAAATATATATATACACACACACACATGTGAATATGAATGTTTGATAAGAGTAAACTATTAATGCATTAGGGAATGTGTTATGTGTGGCGTTTTGATAGTAGTAAGGATGGAAGTTATGCCTGAGTCTTGTGCATTGAGAAATAAATAATTAAGTTTAACTATAAGTGAATAGAGTGGTTAAGCACAAATGAATAAATGGCAGTAAAGTATGTATTGAGAAATGGCAGTGTTTATGATACAAGTAAGCTTGAGTATGAATATAGGTTTTGATGTTTATGTAGTACATAGTTCATGTAAGAATATATATAAGTAATGTGAAGTCAATATATCTCGAGATATAAGAAGTTCTATGATGTTGATAGTCTGAATCGTGAAATACCTTGAAACATGTTTTGATAACTTGGTATTTTATTCCTGGTTTTCAAAGTTATGATTTTGTTTACAAAGGAAAAAGAAAGTGTTTCCGCCACGGTGTTTGATGATTTATGTTTTAACTCTCCGTGGTGATCGGTTATGTTTCGTTCCGGGTTGGCCGCCGGGGCGCTCGTTATGGGTCCAGACCATCGGAAAATGGCTGGCCCACTACCCTGTCGACATGGTCCGTACACTGTTAGGTCTTTGCGCGCGACCGAGCAGTGGACGATTGGTATGTATTTTGAAAATCATGCATCAAAATTTTATTTTTGACTGACACATATTTATGTTTTGGGGGAAATGATTTTAAAAGAATTGCATATCAATTTAATAGATTTTGATATTACTTTTAATATTATACGATAAAATGTTTTTTTTTTATATTTCCGTCTCAGCGGTTGTTTTATGTTTTCTTGGTGTGGTTCCGCTGAGATGATCGGGTTATTGTTATGTTTCCGCCCCGACGATCGGTGTATGCATTTATGTTTTCATGACTCATCATATGTTTCCGCCGGGGTGATCGTAGGGTCTAAGCCATCAGAAATGGTACGACCCAAACCTATGTCGGCAGGGGATCAGTACGTTCATTGTCCGATCTATGCGCGCGATTCGGGCATTGGACGATCGTTTATATTTCGTCCAGTGAGTTATGCTGGATGATCGGTATGGTTTTATGATAGTGAATTTTGAAAATTGATTTTGCTTATAGTAAAAAGAGTTTCTTAAAAGAATTTTCAAATGATTTTTAATCAGACTACAAACATCATAAGAGCTTATAAACTGGCCGTGTCTATGGATGTAATGGTCGATATAAAAGATTATGTTCGTTATAAGAACATATAGGTAGGTTTATAGTTAGATATAGTTCTTATAAGAATAATGATGTTTATGTAGTTTATGAATTATGCTTAGAGATCATACATTTTAGGAATCGTTTGAGTTGAACATAACTGTAACTAGTGAATGATAATATAACTTATAAACATGTATTCATGAATGATAATAGTGAAATGAATGGCTTTATTGACAGCCCAAGTTAATACAGAAATAAAGTTCGGACTCTGTGTATGTATGGCGCTCAAGGTATGAGTATAGTTATTTACTGAGTCTTATGACTCACTACCCAACAGCTAGTGTTTTTGTTTCTTGTATTTTTAAGTTTTGCAGGATGGAGACCTGATCGGTCGACCACAGTCTTCGGAGCTTGAGGAGCCGAATAGCAGCGTTGCAGTCAGCCAGTCACCGGGTCTTGGGCATATGAGAGTCAAGTCGTGTGTATAAGTCTTTTATAAGTTTGGTTGTAAATAGATTCAGTTTGTAAAAGTTTTTGTTTACAAATATTTTCTGGGCATGAAGCCCAATTATATTAAGTCTTAAATTCATCATGTTATGTGTTTGGGCCCTATAGATTGCATTTCATTACGTCCATTTGAGTTTGTATAGATTGGTTATCTAGATGTGCTGGACTTTGATCCAGGTTGCATGACTTTTAGAAGAGGTCATGCCGAATTTTCGTCAGAGTCAGAGGCTTATGGAGGCAGGATTAGCCTATCTCCTGCTAGTAGCATCCTATCCTAGGCGGGATGTTACATAATCCCACCTCGGTCTTCTAGGAGGTCGGTCAGATAATGAACTGAACTGCTCTCACCACTTTCGACCCGACCCGGAGTACCTGAGCTGCTATCTTGATCCCGGGAGAGGGCAAAAATGAACTAATCTGTTGGACCGTTGTGGTCGGTCTCGACTCTGATGTGGTCGGCTCTTAAAGGCCGATTCGTATTGTGTGTTCTGAATGCGAAGATCTTCCCTTTTTGCCCTTACTGAACTGTTTAGAAGCCTTAACCACGAAATCCCGATCAACAATATATTTATATATATAATTGGATTATACCAAACTAAATATATACTGATCGAAAAAAAAACCAGCTGGATTGCACGAGAGGTTGACAAGGAGACTTGAGATCTTTTGCGAAGAAAAGCGCATGAAAAGATACTGAATTTGGCATCTCTCTGCCTTCGATATAAAAAAAAAAAAAGATTTAGTTGAAATTTTGCTTATCTAACTGAAATAGAAGCCGAAGAGATAAACTCAAAATAAGGGAGCAGTTCTGCATCACATTTCTTGTCTTCTTGCGTTGGATCTCCAAGTTTTAGCACACCATGTCAAATGTGTCTGAAGAAGAAAAGCAGAGCAAATTAAATCCGTCCAAATGTAATTGATAAAACCAACATTCTTAAGGTGAATTTATATGTATATATATATACACACATACATATACACATACACACACTTATATATATCTCTATTTTGTTGGTGAGATTATGTTGAGAGTATATGTACTTTTTTTACTGAGCTCTTTAAACTCACTCCCCTTTTTCTCAAACATTCTAGGTAGTTCGCCAGCACAACAGTAGCAGAACTAGAATTTGATCCACGTGCCACATTTATTTTCTTTGGATTGGTCCAGACATTTAAGTCATCATTTGTATTTTTTTTTTAAGATTTGTGTTATAAACCATAATATTGGAGAGATATTCAGTGACTTGTAAATTTGTGAAAGTATTATTTGCGCATATATACTTGTATGACAGTTAAAGAAGTCCGCGAACCCATTTCTATGGTTGGGCCTGCTATTGGGAGGGGTCATGATACATGCACTTATTGTATGATGATAGAAGTTGAGAATATTACAAAATTAGAACACAATAAATAATTAATGATGACATTGAAAAAAAGGTTCATGTTTTGTATTTAACTACTAGTTTTTGCCATTTTCTGAATTAGTTTAAACCCTCAAGGTGAATTTTCCCTATAATTAATTAATCAGTTAAATAACTAAGCAACTAAGCTCCTGAACCCAGTGGCCAAGTCCTCAATCGTGTTGTGATTCACCGATCACTTTAGAGAGTATTTGAGGAAAAAATCGAATGTTCTATTACTCACAAGAATAGAAATTACACAAAGTTTACAAACTAGAAACTTTGAACAAAAAACAACCTCACTGTCTCTCTCTGTTTCCTACACTTTGGGATGGTTTTGGGTTCACTGGAAAGCTTGAATTTATAGGCAAGAGGGTGCACCAATCACTCCCTTAGATTGTGCCACCTTTCAAGGAATCATCTAAAGTTTGCATGTCTTCATGCATGCAATTTCTTCATAGTGGACTTCTTGCTGAATCCACCGAAAGTAGAGTGTTGGTATGTGATGCTAGCTGGATTTCATTACAATTCTCTCCCTGCAGTTGCATCCAAAACAATCGTCATCTGACAGCTATCCCGATTATGTCTCTGCACAACTCTAGTTTGTCTCGAGTAACCACCTTTGTTAACATGTCTGCTGGATTCTCATATGTATGGATCTTCACTAGTCTCAGCAATTGTTGATCCATCACCTCGCGTATCTAGTGATAGCGAATATCAATGTGTTTCGTCCGGGAATGATACATTGAGTTCTTGCTCAGGTCCAGAGCACTCTGACTGTCACAATGTATCTTGTAATCTGTCTACTTGATTCCTAACTCTTGGAGAAAACGCTTTAGCCACAACATTTCTTTTCATGCCTCAGCTATAGCGATATACTCAGCTTCTGTTGTGGATAATGCAATACACCTCTGCAATCTTGACTGCCATGACACAGCTCCCCCTGCAAAAGTGTAAATGAATCCTGATGTAGATTTCATACCATCAAGATCTCTCGCCACATCTGAATCTGTATAGCCTTCCAAGATCGGATCAGCTCCCCCGTAACACAGACGAAACTTCATTGTACCATTGAGGTACCTGAGAATCCATTTGACTGCCTCCCAGTGTTGCTTTCTGGGTTAGATAGAAAACGAATCACTACACCCACTGCGTGTGCAATATCTGGCCTGGTACATACCATTGCATACATTAGGCTTCCGACAGCTGAAGAATATGATATTGCTGACATTTCCTCTATCTCTTTCTTGGATGAGGGGCACAAACTCTTGCTCGATTTGAAATGGTGCGCTAGCGGAACACTGACTGTTTTGGCTTTCTATATATCGAACCTTTTGATTACCCATTCAATATACCTTTCTTGTGAAAGCCACAACTTTTTGTTCTATCTATCATGAACAATTTTCATTCCCAAAATCTGTTGAGCTGGTCCTAAGTCTTTCATGTCGAAAGCCTTGGAGAGTTCCTTCTCCAGCTGACTGATCTTCGCTACTTCTTGTCCAACAATCAACATGTCATCTACATACAGTAGAAGAGCAACGAAATTTCCATCTGAAAACCTCTGAATGTATACACATTGATCTGCTGCAGTTCATTTGTAGCCTTGACCCACAATGAATGAGTCGAACATCTTGTACCACTGCCTCGGTGCTTGTTTGAGTCCGTACAAGCTCTTTTTCAACTTGCAAACAAGGTTTTCTTTACCTGAAACCTTGAATCCTTCTAGCTTCTCCATGTAGATCTCTTCATTCAGATCACCATTAAGAAATGCTATTTTTACATCCATCTGTTCAAGCTCAAAGTTTAATCTGACTACCAATCCTAGGATGACTCGAATTGAAGCCATTTTTACCACTGGTGAAAAGATCTCATCAAAATCAATTCCCTTTTTTTCTGTAGGAATCATTTGACCACTAGCCGAGCTTTGTGTTTCACCACTTTTCCGCTGCCATATTTATTGAGCTTGAACACCCATTTGTTCTTCAGTGCCTTCATTCCATGTGGGAGTTTGACTATCTCATAAGTATTGTTTTCTGCAGAGATTCCATCTCATCCTGCATTGCGTGCATCCATTTGTCTTTGTCTTTATGAGATACAGCTTCATTGAAGGTTTCTGGCTCCCCCTCGTCAGTAAGCAGAATGTATTCTGATCCTGAGTATCTGGCTGATGGAATCCGGCCTCTCTCGGATCTTCGTACTGGAGATTCTGGCTGTCTGTTATCATCTGGATCTGTGGATGATCCTGAAGCCTCTGATGGAGCAGACTGCAGCTCCCCCTGCTCAACATCTCCTTCCTCCTCTGGTTCTGCTTCTGGCATGTCTTGTACCCCATCATCATCTGTGGCTACTGGTGTTGGTGTTGGGGTTGTGTCTGGATTTGCATCGGCATTGTCGGCACTGGTTTTAGAAGGCATCTTGGGCTTTTCAATGTCTTTTATTGTCTGGTCTTCAAGAAACACTACATCCATGCTTCTGATGACCTTCATTTCCTTCGGGTACCATAACCTGTATCCAAATTCCTCGTCTCCATAACCTATTAAGATACATGGAGTAGTCCTTGCTTTGAGCTTCTGCCTGAGCTCCTTGGACACATGTGCAAATGCTAAACATCTGAATATTCTGAGGTGAGAATATGAGTGATTCTTACCAGACCACACTTTCTCCGGAATCTCGAAGTTCAATAGTACAAATGGTGATTTGTTGATCAGGTAGTAGGCGGCACGAACAGTTTCTCCCCAAAATGACTTTGGCAGCTGAGCCATACTGATCATGCTTCTGACTTTCTCCATAATGGTGCGGTTCATCCTTTCAGCGACACCATTGTGTTGTGGGGTGCGTGGAACAGTCCTCTCATGTCGAATACCGTGGCTTCCGCAGTAGGCATCGAACTCTCTGGAAGTGTATTCGCCTTCATTGTCTGTGCGAAGGCACTTCAGTTTCTTCCATGTTTCACAATCGACCATGGCATGGAACAGTTTGAAATAGTCCAGGACATGATCCTTTGTTTTCATAAAATACACTCATACTTTCCAAGAAGCATCGTCAATAAAAATCAGAAAATATTTATTACCATCTAGTGAATTTACCTCCAAAGGACCACATACGTCAGAGTACACCAGACTGAGTAACTCTGATTTCTTTGTAGAAGAGAAATTGAAAGATATTATGTGTTGCTTACTGAATAGACAGTGGTTGCAAGGACTCAGAGCAACATTTTTGGAGACAGTGATTAGATCCTTCTTTGTCAAGGTAGACAACCTCATTTCACTCATGTGACCGAGTCTCTGGTGCCACAGATTCTGAGAAGCCTCTGGTTCAGCTACGTTTAGGCTTTCTGCACAAATCTTCACATGAGTCTTGTATAAAGTTCCACAAATATGTCCTCGGGCGATGATCATGGCACCTTTTATCATCCTCCAAGTGTCATTGCTGAAGTGGCTAGCATAGCCATGTTTGTCAAGGGCTACCCCCGAGAGTAAGTTGAGCCGAAGTTCTGGAACTTGTCTGACCTCCTTCAGGGTTATTGTATACCCTGCATTTGTCCGCAACTATATTTCACCAATTCCCAATATCTGAGAAGAACCGGTATTCCCCATCTTCACTGCTCCAAAGTCTCATGCTTTATATGTTGTGAAGAAATCCCTGTGAGGAGTGACGTGGTAGGATGCTGCAGTATCCACCACCCACTCGACATCCTGAGTTGCGGTGTGAAGGCATGCTTATTCCTGGCCAGAGCATATAGCTACATCTACTGTGGTAACTACTAGTGTCTCCGCATCATTCTTCTTCGGCTGGTTATTGCCTTGTCCCTGCTCCCGTTGCAGTTTCCGGTAATTTTTCTTCTAGTGGCCTTCTATGCCACAGTGGAAGCACTTATATGTCTTTTTCCCGTCCTTGGACCTGCCCATGCTTTTGCTTCTGCCTCTTCTCTCACCTTGATGTTTCTCCTGTTGTCTTCCTCGTTGCTTTGAGACAAGGGCTTCTGTTTGATCTGAGCCCACGTCTTTTCTTCTGGCTTATTCATTTGACAGTGCATCATTTACCATAGACATGGTAAGTTTGCCTTCTGGAGTTGAGTTGCTGAGAGTAACCACCAGAGTCTCCCAGCTATCAGAAAGAGAACTGAGTAGCAAGAGGGCTTAAACTTTGTCTGCCAGTTGCATGTCTACTGCAAACAACTGGTTCACAAGGCTTTGGAACTCGTTGGTGTGTTCTGCAACGGAAGTTCCACTCCGTAGCTTCAGGTTCACCAAACGCCATATGATTAAGGCCTTATTCCGAGCTGTTTTGGCCTGGAACATGTCTTCCAATTTCCTCCACATTTCATAAGCATATGTGTCCTGTGCTACATGGTGGAAGACATTACGCCCGATCCACTGCCTAATTTGACCCAGAGTTCTATTATTGAGTTTGTTCCAGTTATATTCCTTAACAGACTTTTGTTTCTCTCCATTCAACTCGATGACATCAAACAGATCTTTACAATGCAAAAAATCTATCATCCTAGGTCTCCAGATGGAGTAATTAGTGGCAGTCAGTTTAATCATTGCACCAGAATGAGAATCCTCCATTTCCATTTTAAGTTTTAAAGTTTAAAATGAAAATAGATTAAAATCGGGGTTGAATTTCACAAATCTGAGGTCACTGTTGCGTCCGGAATGGTCGAAAATGGTGGAATAGACACTTCGTTGGTCTAAATCCGACACATTGGCTGATTTGTAAATTCCTAAAAATTATGGGGCAAAACTATAAATTTCAAAACTTCAGGGGGCTAAATGAAATTTACCAGGCTGCTGACGTGGCAAGTGGGACCGGTTGTGCTGACATGGCAGGTGATGTGGCCGAGTGACATGGCAGATTACGTGGCGCTGACTGGGCTGCTGACGTGGCGCCACATGTATCGTCTTCAACCTTGAGAGCGTGTGCGGCGCATGGGGGCGCGTGAGGAGCTCACTGATCGATGCGTGCGGTGCGTGCGAAGTTTGTGGACGTCGTCTCGGTCACCGGAAAATACCACTGTGCTCGTCTCTCCGTGAACTAGCTGATGGTACCCTCAAAATGAATTTTTGACAACTTTCTTCGGAACCGATTTTTCGTTCGGAAGCTCTGTTTTCCGATTTTACGATCCCAAATAACAACCGAAGCTCTGATATCACTTGTTGTGATTCACTGATCACTTTAGAGAGTGTTTGAGGAAAAAACCGAATGTTCTATTACTCACAAGAATAGAAATTACACAAAGTTTACAAACTAGAAACTTTGAACAAAAAACAACCTCACTGTCTCTCTATGTTTCCTACACTTTGGGATGAATTTGGGTTCACTGTAAAGCTTGAATTTATAGGCAAGAGGGTGCACCAATCACTCCCTTAGATTGTGCCACCTTTCAAGGAATCACCTAAAGTTTGCATGTCTTCATGCATGCAATTTCTTCATGGTGGACTTCTTGCTGAATCCAACGAAAGTAGAGTGTTGGTATGTAATGCTAGCTGGATTTCATTACAAATCGCCAATCACTTCACCTTTCACAGATTTGAATGCATTTAAACGCGAATAATTTTCTCGATATTCCTTGAGTGATAATACTTCATTTTCTCTCTGAGGTGCCCACAATACATGTAATGCCTGCAACAACACAAAGAACAGATGAGGCATTGAATCAACATAATTTAATTTTACAAGTCAAGCTCTAGACTCTTATTTTACTTGTATTTTGCGAGTGTTACTGATACGCCGTAGCTCCTTTAAGGCCTTTTTTACATCTTCACTGTGAGCAAAGGTAGGTATATCCAGTTCATATGACAATACATTGGCAGCCATCACAATTGTCACCTGAGAATGAGGCGACATACCAACTGATTAAGCATTGATATAACATTCATGTAATTTGGATACTTCTAAAATGTTTAAAATTATAGAAACTGAAACAACACCCCGGTGATCCCATTATAACTAGAAAGGGTTGTTGTGAATAAACACACACGAATAGGGGTGATTGGAGAGAAAACTCTTCTTTTATATTACTCACAAAAGAATTACAAAGCTTTATAACCCAAGCTTTACAAAAAAAAACTCTCACACCACTTTACTCTTTATTATACTCACGTTGGGATTCTGGGATACTAAAACAATTGATGCATGGCTCAATTTATAATGCTCAAACCGCGTGAACAGTGTCACGCGGTTTTGAGCAAGCTGGCAAAGTTGCCAGCTTCCCAAACACTGGCTGCAGCTGGCCAGCTGCAATATGCACACACACGTTGAAGCAGCTGCCTTCAACGTGTGTGCATGTTGTCTTCAACAAATCTCCCCCTCGGTGAAGATTTTCCCAAAATCTGAGCCGACCATCAATCATCCAAATCCGGATCCTCCAAAGGATCCTCACCTGGCTGCATCTGTATGACTGCCTACGTACCATGAGATGGGATCAAGCCAATCGTAGTTCTCTAAATCTCCCCACTCTGACTATGTGGAGAGTTTCGTCATCCCGGCTATGGCACGACAGATTTCAAGCTTTTCCTTCGGTAAAACCTTCGTGAACATATCGGCACCGTTGTCGTCGGTGTGAATTTTCCTGAGTTCTAACAGCCTTGAGCTCAGGACGTCCCGTATCTAGTGATACCTCACATCGATATGTTTTGACCTCGAATGAAATGTGGAATTTTTACCGAGATAGATAGCACTCTGGCTATCGCAGTACAAAGTGTACTTCTCCTGCTTGAAACCCAATTCTTGGACGAATGTCTTCATCCACATCAATTCCTTGCAAGCTTCTGTAACTGCAATGAATTATGCCTCTGTTGTAAAAAGTGCAACACACCTCTGCAACCTCGACTGCCATGCCACAGCTCCTCCTGAGAGAGTAATCAGATACCCCGAAGTAGACTTTCGAGTATCCACATCTCCTGCCATATCTGAATCGGTGTAGCCCATCAACACTGGTTTGTCGCTGCTTCCAAAACATAATCTCATCTTGGATGTGCCTCGAAGATACCGCATGATCCATTTGATAGCATTCCAGTGTTCTTTTCCTGGGTTTGACATAAACCGACTGACCAATCCAACTGCGTGTGCTAAGTCTGGCCTCGTGCACACCATGACATACATAAGACTTCCCACTGCTGAGGTGTATGGAACCTGTTTCATTTCCTCCTTCTTTGTCTCAGTAGAGGGACTCTGCTGCGCAATC
Organism: Zanthoxylum bungeanum; assembly: GCA_019454045.1. Lineage (NCBI taxonomy): Eukaryota > Viridiplantae > Streptophyta > Magnoliopsida > Sapindales > Rutaceae > Zanthoxylum > Zanthoxylum bungeanum. The sequence continues at coordinate 114,053 of SKCR01030723.1, read as the reverse complement.
AATCTAAAGTGGGTAGCAAGAGGAGTGCTAACCGCTTTAGCCTTGTCCATCTAGAATCTCTAAAGTACCTTCTCAATGTACTCCTCCTGTGACAAGTATAACCTCCTGGCTTTCCGATCACGACCGATCCTGATGTCAAGAATCTGCTTAGCTGGCCCCAAGTCTTTCATCTCAAAAGACTTACTCAGTTGCTGCTTTGAATTATCAATCCTCGATTGATTCCGGCCAACTATCAACATATCATCTACATACAGCAGTAAGATGATAAAGTCATCGTCAGAAAATTTCTGAACGAAAACACAATGGTCTGAAGTAGTCTTCTTGTATCCCTGCTCCCCCATAACTGACTCAAACTTCACGTACCACTGTCTCGGTGCCTGTTTCAAACAGTAGAGGCTTTTCCTGAGTCTGCACACATAGTCCTCTTTTCCTCTGACTTTGAAGCCTTCTGGTTGCTCCATGTAAATTTCTTCTTCCAGATCTCTGTGAAGAAATGTGATTTTGACATCCATCTGCTCAACTTCTAGGTCGAGGCTTACTGCTGCTAAGCTAGTACCACTCTGATGGATGACATCTTCACAACTGGAGAGAAGATTTCATCGAAATCAATGCCTTTACTCTGATTGAATCCCATGACGACTAGCCTGGCTTTGTATCGGGGTTGTGAAGTATGCTCCTGTTGCTTCACCCTGTACACCCATTTGTTCTTCAAAGCCCGTTTGCCTCTTGGCAATTTCACCAACTCAAAAGTGTGATTGTCATGCAAAGATTTCATCTCATCTTGCATGACTTCCTCCCACTTTTCTTTGTCATCTGTTTCCACAGCCTCCTGGTAGCTCTCGGGTTCTCCCCCGTCAGTAAGCAGCACACATACTCATATGCGAGTATTTGGTTGAAGGTCGCCTCTCTCTGTCAGACCTTCTCTGTGAAACTGTTGGTGTAGCTTCTGGTACTGGTGATTGATCATGATCATCATCTCTGGGAGCTTCATCACATGTACCCTCTTGTCTGGGAACCTCATCTTCAACTCGTACTGGCACCGGTGTATGAGGTTCTGGATTCACATTTCTGTATTGCTGGGGCATTGTCTCAATTCATTTCTGATATCTTCTATGGTCTGGTCTTCGACGAAGACAACATCTCGGCTTCTGACAATCTTCTTCTCCATGGGATCATACAGTTTGTAGCCGAAATCATCCTGACCATAGCCAATAAAGACACACTGTCGCGTCTTTGCATCAAGCTTGGATCTCTCGTCCTTTGGAATGTGTACAAAAGCTTTGCACCCAAAGACATGCAAGTGTTCGTATGACACCTCTTTACCTGTCCAAGCTTGGTTAGGAACATTACCTTTCAGTGCGACCGCTGGGGACATGTTCAAAACATGTACTGCTGTGTTGAGTGCCTCCCCCCAAAATGTCTTCGGCAGCTTGGCTTGTGACAACAAGCTTCTGACCCTTTCGCACAAGGTTTTGTTCATCCTCTCAGCTAGGCCATTCAGCTAAGGTGTCTTCGGAGGTGTCGTTTGATGTCTGATTCTTTGCGTCTTGCAGTACTGATCAAACGGACCTCTGTATTCTCCACCGTTATCTGTTCTGATGCATTTGAGTTTCTTACCGGTTTCTCTCTCCACCAGAGCGTGAAACTCCTTGAACACTCCCAACACTTGATCTTTTCTCTTCAAGGTGTATGCCCAGATCTTCCTTGAATGATCATCAATGAATGTCACAAAATACAGTGACTCACCAAGTGTTCGTGTCTGCATCGGACCGCATACATCTGAATGTATGAGATCTAGTACCTCCGGTTTCCGTTGAGGCGGGGAGCTCTGGAAGGATACTCTGTTCTGCTTTCCAGCCATGCAGTGTTCACACTTCCGTAAGTGTGAGTTCTTCAATTCCGGAAGAACATTCCGCCTGCGTAGTATCTCCATCCCTGTTTGGCTCATATGACCGAGCTTTTTGTGCCATAGCTCGGCTGCCTCATTACTGTTGACTGTATTTATGCTACTATTGGAAAGCTTAGCATGCATCAAATACATGGTTGAGTCTTTCTTACCTCATGCCACCACCATTGATCCTTTAGTGAGCTTCCAGCATCCGTCACTAAAGGTGCTGCAGAAACCTTCATCATCCAGCTTTCCTGTTGAGATCAGGTTTAACCGGATGTCTGGGATGTGCTTGACTCCCTTCAACACTAGCCTTGTCCCGTTCTCTGTTTCAAGGCAGATGTCTCCAATACCGACGGCTTTGGACTGGCCGTCATTCCCCATCCTTACAGCATCGTAGTCTCATGGTGTGTAAGATGAAAAGAAGTCTCTGCGAGATGTGGCGTGTATGGATGCGCCACTATCTATCACCCAACTGGTCTCGTGGCTGGCAAGATTCACAACATCTTCTTCGTATATTATACAAAATTCTTTGGAGGTTTTCTCGGTGGTAGTAGCAACTCTTTCTTGGTTAGAGTCACCATCTCTCCTGGACTGCTCGTTCTTCAGTTTGTAGCAATCCCGCTTCATATGGCCTTTCTTCTTGCAGTGATAGCACTTAATATCCCTCGTTCTTGATTTCCCCCGGTTCTTGTCTGATCTCCCTGGGCCTCGGCTTTTACTCCTCCCCCTTCCGGTGTTCTTTTCTTTCACTAGAGCTTCTGAGGTTAAGGCTGATGCTGACTCCTGCATTCTCGTCCTCTTTTCTTCCTCGAAGATCCTGGTTTTTGCCATCTCCATAGTGACTTTCCCATCTGCGGCCGAATTTATCACCGTAGATCTGAACGTTTCCCAAGATTCTGGTAACGTATTAAAGAGTATTAAGCCGTTTACCTCATCACCGAAGTCTATGCCCAATCCATACAGTTCTTTCATGGTTCCGAGGAAATCGTTGATATGGTCTGCCACAGCTGTACCCTCCTGGTATTTCAAACCCATCATCTTCTTGATGTAGTACAGCTTGTTGTTGCCAGTCTTTGCTCGAAAATGCTCCTCCAGCTTTCCCTATAAGACACGTGCATTTGTTTCTTCACTGACATGGTTCACGATACTGTCGTCGATCCACTGACGAATAGTACTGCATATTTTCTGGTGAAGATTAGCCCACTTCTCATCGGTCATTCCTCCTGGTTTCTGCTCCAGAAATACCGATCCATCATAGTCTTTCACATACAGAAGGTTTTTCATCTTTCCTCTCCATGTGAAATAGTTTGTACTGGTTAACAAAACCATTTTTCCGTTGCCCCCTTCCATCACAAAAATTCTAAGAAGAACTTCGAAAAACGGACCTCACCGTTGCGTCCGGAATGGTCGAAAATGGTGGAAATGACACTTCGTTTGTCAAAATCCGACACATGGACCAAATTGCAAATTTCAGAAATTACATGGGTCAAAGTGTAAATTCCGAAAGTTCAGGGGCCAAAGTGCAATTACGGAAAACTTTAGGGACTAAATTAAAATTTCCAAAAAGTTCATGGACTAATTGAAAATTTCTGAAGGTATAGGGGCTAAATTGTAATTTCCAGAAAGTTCAGGGACCTATCTGAAATTTACCAGGCACCGCTGACGTGGCAGATGACGTGGCTGCTGACTGTGTAGGATCTGCTGACGTGGCGCTGACTGGACGCTAACGTGTCGCCACGTGTATCGTCTTCTTCCTTGGTCTGCGCGTGAAGCGCGTGACTGCGACTGGGGCGCGTGGAGAAGCTTCTGTCCGGCGCGTGTGGCGCGTGCGGCTTCCTCCGGGCTCCGTTTGATCACCGAGAAATACCATTGTGCTCGTCTCGCCGTGAAAAGTCCGATGGTATGCTCAAAATCGATTTTCGACAACTTTCATCGGAACCGACTTTCCGAACCGAACCTCTGTTACTGAGTTTCGGGATCCCTCCGTGTAACCTTAGTTCTGATACCACTTGTTGTGAATAAACACACACGAATAGAGATGATTGGAGAGAAAACTCTTCTTTTATATTACTCACAAAAGAATTACAAAGCTTTATAACCCAAGCTTTACAAAAAAAAAACTCTCACACCACTTTACTCTCTATTATACTCACGTTTGGGATTCTAGGATACTAAAACAATTGATGCATGGCTCAATTTATAATGCTCAAACCGCGTGAACAGTGTCACACGGTTTTGAGCAAGCTGGCAAAGTTGCCAGCTTCCCAAACACTGGCTGCAGCTGGCCAACTTGGCCAGCTGCAATATGCACACACACGTTGAAGCAGCTGCCTTCAACGTGTGTGCAAGTTGTCTTCAACAAGGGTCTCAAAGATCGTTCTTGAATAATTATGCTTTTTAACTCTATCGACCCAATTATATTTTATTTGGGTGTAATTGTCCGAAAATGAACTTAGATAACCATTTTGTAAAACAAGGTGTCTTTGCGACCATTTTACCAAATTATGAGGATCATCAAACTTTAAATTAAGACTTACCACCATATAAGTATCGTTGAATTGATCATTAAATTTATTGTTAGTGATGCTCTCATTTTCCATATCGTCTAAATTAACAAGAGTCTCTTCACTAAATTTATTCCGTTCTTTTTCTGAAAATTTCTTGAAGTATTTCTCTGCATCTTCATTGTCGTACATCTCTTCCAACTACAAGTGAAATGCTTGAGATAGTAATTCATAAATTCAACAATTGTACATATGGGATTCAATGCAAGAAACAAATCTTACAAGCAAGAGTCGAAATTATATTCTTAGTTACAATAACAATATGTGTTTTTGATTTCTCATAATTGATTTTTCTTTTCTTAATGTTTATACAACGGTACTAGTATAAAGGTAAACACTAGTCAGTAGTCACTAGATATGCAAAAGGGTTATAAGAATAAATTATGAATTTGAAAAACAAAAGCAATGTTATAGGTAATACGCTAAATTCAAAAGTAAGATTTTGTGGGGAAAAATTAATAAATAACAGAATAATCTGGTTATGTTGTATAATGAGCTTTAAAAGAGTTTAAAATAAAATAAGTTGACAAAGTATTCTATGCTCATTTTATGTGTTTATTATTTATCAAAAGATAAATAATAAACACATAAAATAATAATATATATATATATATATATATATATATATATATATATATATATAATATATATATATATATATATGGCAACACACCCATAGAAAAGACAAAAAAAACTCTCAATAAATTCAACACAAAATATCACCGTATATTTATGATAAGTAATTAAAGCAGTACAAATTAAAATGTAAGGTGAAGAAGAACCAGAGATCCAATACTTTTCATGTCGCAGCAGAGAATTATTGTCTCTACAACCAAAAGCAGAAACGTGTTATTGAATGAATTGTTGTGATTAAACACACACGAATAGAGGTGAATTGAGAGAAAAATCTTCTTTTATTACACTAACAAAAGAATTACAAAGCCAAGCTTTACAAAAAACTCTCACTACTTTACTCTACCTTCACTCAATTTGGGATGATACTAACAATGGTTTAGGGCTCCTTTTATACTGCCAAAAACGTGTGCTACAGTGCCACACTTTTTTGGCAGTTGTCACACACATTTTGCCAGCTTCTTTGTAGCTGGGAAGTGCTGTCTTCACAGCACGCACACACACGCTTTGCATGGCTGTTTTCAACAGCCATGCAAAGCTGTCTTCAACAAATCTCCCTCTCGGTGAAGATTTCCTCAAAATCTGAGCCGACCATCAATCATCCAAATCGGATCCTCTAAAGGATCCTCCACTTGCTGCATCTGTATGACTACCTACGTACCCTAAGTTGTGATCAAGCCAATCGTAGTTCTCTGAATCTCCTCACTCTGACTATGTGGAGAGTTTTGTCATCTCGGTTATGGCACGACAGATTTCAAGCTTCTCATTCGGTAAAACCTTCGTGAACATATCGGCACCGTTGTCGTCGGTGTGAATTTTCCTGAGTTGTATCAGCCTTGAGCTCAGGACGTCCCGTATCCAGTGATACCTCACATCGATATGTTTTGACCTCGAGTGAAATGTCGAATTTTTACTGAGATATATAGCACTCTGGCTATCGCAGTGCAAAGTGTACTTCTCCTGCTTGAAACCCAATTCCTGGATGAATGTCTTCATCCACAGCAATTCCTTGCAAGCTTCTGTCATTGCAATGAATTCTGCCTCTGTAGTAGAAAGTGCAACACATATCTGTAAACTAGACTGTCATGTCACAGCTCATCCTGAAAGAGTAATCAGATACCCCGAAGTAGACTTTTGGGTATCCACATCTCCTGCCATATCTGAATCGGTGTAGCCCATCAACACTGGCTTGTCGTTGCTTCCAAAACATAATTTCATCTTGGATGTGCCTCGTAGATACCGCATAATCCATTTGACAGCATTCCAGTGTTCTTTTCCTGGGTTTGACATAAACCGGCTGACCAATCCAATTGTGTGTGCTAAGTCTGGCCTCGTGCACACCATGACATACATAAGACTTCCCACTGCTGAGATGTATGGAACCTGTTTCATTTCCTCCTTCTTTGTCTCAGTAGAGGGACTTTGCTGCGTACTCAATCTAAAGTGGGTAGCAAGAGGAGTGATAACCGCTTTAGCCTTGTCCATCTGGAATCTTTGAAGTACCTTCTCGATGTACTCCTCTTATGACAAGTATAATCTTATGGCTTTCCGATCACGACCGATCCTGATGCCAAGAATCTGTTTAGCTGACCCCAAGTCTTTCATCTCAAAAGACTTACTCAGTTACTGCTTCAAATTATCAATCATCGATTGATTCCAGCCAACTATCAATATACCATCTATATATAACAGTGAAATGATAAAGTCATCGTCAGAAAACTTCTGAACGAAAACACAATGGTCTGAAGTAGTCTTCTTGTATCCCTGCTCCCCCATAACTTACTCAAACTTCATGTACCACTGTCTCGATGCCTGTTTCAAACCGTAGAGGCTTTTCCTGATTCTGCACACATAGTCCTCTTTCCCGCTGACTCTGAAGTCTTCTGGTTGCTCCATGTAAATTTCTTCTTCCAGATCTCCGTGAAGAAATGCGGTCTTGACATCCATCTACTCGATCTCCAAATCAAGGCTTGATGCTAAGCTGAGTACCACTCTGATGGATGACATCTTCACAATTGGAGAGAAGATTTCATCGAAGTCAATGCATTTCCTCTGATTGAATCCCTTGACAACTAGTCTGGCTTTGTATCGGGATTGTGAAGTATGCTCATGTTGCTTCACCATGTACAACCATTTTTTCTTCAAAGCCCGTTTGCCTTTTGGCAAGTTCACCAACTCAAAAGCGTGATTGTCATGCAGCGATTTCATCTCATCTTGCATGGCTTCCTCCCACTTTTCTCTGTCCTCTGTTTCCACAGCCTCCTTATAGCTCTCGGGTTCTCCCCCGTCAGTAAGCAGCACATACTCATATGTAGAGTATCTTGTTGAAGGTCACCTCTCTCTGTCAGAGCTTCTTTGTGGAACTGTTGGTGTAGCTTCTGGTACTGGTGGTTGATCATGATCATCATTTCTGGGAGCTTCATCACCTATACCCTCGTGTCTGGGAACCTCATTTTCAACTTGTACTGGCACTGGTGTGTGAGGTTATGGATTCACATCTATGTATTGTTGGGGCATTGTCTTCATCTCTTTTCTGATATCTTCTATGGTTTGGTCTTCAACAAAGACAACATCTCGACTTCTGACAATATTCTTCTCCACATGATCATACAGTTTGTAGCCGAAATCATCCTGACCATAGCTAATAAAGACACACTGTTGTGTCTTTGCATCAAGCTTGGATCTCTCGTCCTTTGGAATGTGTACAAAAGCTTTGCACCCAAAGACATGCAAGTGTTCGTATGACACTTCTTTACCTGTCCAAGCTTGGTTAGGAACATTACCTTTTAGTGCAACTGCTAGGGACATGTTCAAAACATGTACTGCTGTGTTGAGTGTCTCCCCCCAAAATGTCTTCGACAGCTTGGCTTGTGACAGCAAGCTTCTGATCCTTTCGCACAAGGTTTTGTTCATCCTCTCAGCTAGGCCATTCAGCTGAGGTGTCTTTGGAGGTGTCGTTTGATGTCAGATTCATTACGTCTTGCAGTACTGATCAAACGGACCTCTGTATTCTCCACCGTTGTCTGTTCTGATGCACTTCAGTTTCTTGTCGGTTTCTCTCTCCACCAGAGCATGAAACTCATTGAACACTCCCATCACTTGATCTTTTCTCTTCAAGGTGTATGCCCATGTCTTCCTTGAATGATCATCTATGAATGTCACAAAGTAAAGTGACCCTCTGAGTGTTTGTGTCTGCATCGGACTGCATACATCTGAATGTATGAGATCTAGTACCTCCGGTTTCCTTTGAGGCGGGGAGCTCTGGAAGGACACTCTGTTCTGCTTTCCAGCCATGCAGTGTTCACACTTCCGTAAGTGTGAGTTCTTCAATTCAGGAAGAATATTCCGCCTGCGTAGTATCTCCATCCCCTTTTTCACTCATGTGACAGAGCTTTTTGTGCCATAGTTCGGCTGCCTCATTACTGTTGACTGTATTTATGCTACTATTGGAAAGCTTAGCATGCATCAAATACAGAGTTGAGTATTTCTTACCTCGTGCCACCACCATTGATCCTTTAGTGAGCTTCCAGGCGCTGTCACTAAAGGTGCTGCATAAACCTTCATCATTCAGCTTGCCTGTTGAGATCAGGTTTAACCAGATGTCTGGGATGTGCTTGACTCCCTTCAACACTAACCTTGTTCTGTTCTCTATTTCAAGGCAGATGTCTCCAATACCGACGGCTTTGGACTGTCCGTCATTCCCCATCCTTACAGCACCGTAGTCCCCTGGTGTGTAAGATGAAAAGAAGTCTCTACGAGATATGGCGTGTATAGAGGCGCCACTATCTATCACCCAACTGGTCTCGTGGCTGGCAAGATTCACAACATCTTCTTCATATATTATGCTGAAATCTTTAGAGGTTTTCTCGGTGGTAGTAGCAACTTTTTCTTGGTTAGAGTCACCATCTCTCTTGGACTGCTCGTTCTTCAGTTTGTAGCAATCCCTCTTCATATGGCTTTTCTCCTTACAGTGATAGCGCTCAATATCCCTCATTCTTGATTTCCCCTGGTTCTTGTCTGATCTTCTTGGGACTCGGCTTTTACTCCACCATTTTTTCTGGTTTTCTTCTCTGTCACTAAAGCTTCTGAGGTTGAGGTTGATGCTGACTCCTGCATTCTCGTCCTCTTTTCTTCTTCAAAGATCCTGGTTTTTGTCATCTCCATAGTGACTTTCCCATCTGCGGCTGAATTGATCACCGTAGATTTGAACATTTCCCAAGATTCTGGTAACGTATTAAGGAGTATTTAGCCATTTACCTCATCACCGAAGTCTATACCCAATCCAGACAATTCTTTCATGGTGCCGAGGAAATCGTTGATATGGTCTGCCACTGCTGTACCTTCCTGGTATTTCAACCCCCATCATTTTCTTGATGTAGTACAGCTGCTTGTTGCCAGTCTTTGCTCGGAAAAGCTCCTCCAGCTTTCTCCATAAGACACGTGCATTTGCATCTTCACTAACATGGTTGACGATACTATCATTGATCCACTGATGAATAGTACTGCATGTTTTCTGGTGAAGATTAGCCCACTTCTCATCAGTCATTCCTTCTGGTTTTTCCTCCAGAAATATCGATTCATCATAGTCCTTCACATACATAAGGTCTTTCATCCTTCCTCTCCATGTGAAATAGTTTGTACTGGTTAACAAAACCATTTTTCCGTTGCCCCCTTCCATCATAAAATTCTAAGCAGAATTTCAAAAAACAGACCTCAACGTTGCGTCCGGAATGGTCGAAAATGGTGGAATTGACACTTTGTTTGTCAAAATCCGACACGGACTAATTTGAAAATTCAGAAATTATAGGGGTCAAAGTGCAATTTCCGAAAGTTCAGGGGCCAAAGTGCAATACGAAAAAGTCTATGGACTAAATTGCAATTTATAAAAAGTTTAGGGACTAAATTTAAATTATTGAAAGTTTAGGGGTTAAAATGTAATTTCCAGAAAGTTCAGAGACCTATCTGAAATTTACCAGGTAATGCTGATGTGGCAGGGCTGCTGACGTGGCAGACACGTGGCGCTGACTGGATACACACGTGGCTGCTGACGTGGACTGCTGACTGTGCAGGGTCTGCTGACTGGACACTGACGTGGCGATTGATGTGGTCGTCTTCAACCTTGGTAGGCGCGTGTAGGACGTGTGGAGCGCGTGTCGAGCTCTATGTTAAGCGCGTGCGGGGTATCTGGACCTCCGATCGATCGCCGGAAAATATCACAGTGCTCGTCTCGCCGTGAAAAGTCCGATGGTATGCTCAAAATCGATTTTCGACAACTTTCGTCGGAACTGAATTTCCGAATCGAATCTCCGTTACCGAGTTTCGGGATCCCTTCGTGGAACCTTAGCTCCTGATACCACTTGTTGTGACATGAATAGAGATGAATTGAGAGAAAACTCTTCTTTTATTTCACTAACAAAAGAATTACAAAGCCAAACTTTACAAAAAACTCTCACCACTTTACTCTATCTTCACTCAATTTGGGATGATACTAACAGTGGTTTAGGGCTCCTTTTATACTGCCAAAAACATGTGCTAAAGTGTGTAATAAATATATATATAAGTGGGTTACATGTTTGTGTGAGTTATGTGATATATATATATATATATATATATATATATATATATATTATATAGATATATATATATATATATAGGTGTTACAGAATTAAATGATTTTATTTTTTAATTAAATGATGCCCGTGCCTACGGCACAGTGTTACAGAATTTGCCCGTGCCTACGGTACGGTGTTACATATTAAATGATTTTATTTTTTTTTTAATAAAATGATTTTATTTTAACTTTCTATTTTTTAATTTGAAATTTTGAAAATTTTGTTACCCTTTCCATCAATCAATTCACTCTCTTTCCTCCAATTACCAACGAAATAATCTGGGCTGTCAATTAAGCCACATAAAGAGAGCCATTGGATACACTCTCTTTCTCCAACACCATTCTCCTTTATTATATTGATATATATGTAGGATTTAAGTGTGTGATGTTAATTAAATCAACAATAATAATAATGAAAAGAAAAATCTAGACTTATCTAAATAATAATAATAATAAAAGAAAAATCTAGACTTGTCACATTTATCTAATTAAATTTCAAATTTAAATTTCAAATTAACCCACAAACTTTACTTAATATAAACTCATAATTATTTATTTTTCTATTTATTTTGATAATTTACAATTCCACTCCTCAATTTTAATTATTAATATCCCTTACTAATTTCTTGGAAAAGTTTCCATTTTAAGATTAAAAAAAATTAACCTTACATTCGGACGCGACCCCACGCTCAAAATAAAATTTTCGCAACATGCTAAAATAACCCGAGATGTTACAGCTAATATTAAAATTTTGACCATTAGAGAATGTTTATTAATATTTTACATTAAATATTCATATAATTCAATTCTAATCATGAATACATATATATGAGAATGACAAGTTAAAATATTTTAGTCATATAATATTCAAGGAATCTCAATTGAAGAATGATTTCAAGATTAAAAAAAATCACTCAATAAGTTTTATCCTGATTATAACATTATTTATGGAAACCAAATAAAAGCGTGACCTTAAGTGGTTTAGAAGATTATATATGAAATCGAATAAAAAAGATTTATATTTACCACTAATTATCTTGGTGGCCTAATAAATATGTAATGACCAAATAAATATCCCACTAAACCAACTAATAGAGACACCACCATTGGTTGTTAAAATGTAAAAATTGGCCAAAAAAATTGTAGGTCCCTATATGATCTTTTAGTGAAGATATAATTTATTTTTGTAACAATTGTATTGTGCCGCATTATTGTATTGTTAGCGTGACTAAGTAATGTAGTCCATCATCAATAATTATTTTGGTCAATAGAATATAATATGTAACTTTTGTATCTTTAGTGATTTTTTAGTTGTTTGCGTGTCTAAGGTAGTGTTTGTTTTTCTATCTCAAGTTTGAATATTAAGTATGAATGTAGATGTCTAAATAATATGTTTGTTTTTCTTTTCAATATATAATATATGTGTTTTATTGTTTGTTTTAATAATTGAAATGTATTTGAAATATAATAATTTGACATTTATATCCTTATAATTAACTATAAATTTAAATGTTAATACATGAAAACTACAATTAAAAGTAAACATATAATAAAGTTAAAGATGAACACTAAAAAGTGCACATTTATTAAAAGAATTCTTATTAATTCTTCTTGGATCTAGAAGTGTTTTCTGCGTTGTTCTTCTTCTCTTGCTCTCTCTTTCATCTTCTTACCGATGAAATTACAAATATCATTAACAAGTTTTATCACTTCAATAGGCCATTTATATTCTTTGTAATTTGATTTAATTGTCGATAGCATATTCTAAACTTCATTGAACATAGCTATTAACAGGCATTCTGAATCAGCCAGAGATCAGTCACATAGCAAGCCGATGCCATGAGAAAGTACTTGAAGAACTTCTTATACATCGCACCAGTACCGGCAGCGTCTTACAGAAGATCAGACTTATCAACAACGTCTTCTTCGATCGATTTCACCTCTTCATAATGTGACTTGATTTTCAGTAGAATCTTCCATATTACAAAAAAAACAACTACGAAGAAAAGATCTAATGGACCTTTTTTAGCTAGAGAGGTTGTAGCCACATAGTACGACAATGTCATCTGAAAGTCCTTATTCAACGCGCCGACAACTCTATTTTCCTTTGATTTCTCTACTTTCCGATTATCGGACTTCGAATCAACAACTTCTTCAGTCGATTTCTCCATTGTATTCTCATGTTGGAGGCAATAAACCAGGCCAAACCTAGCTGAAAAAATGACGGTAGAGAGGTGCCGGAAGTGGAACGGTGGTGATTAACTTGAGTGAGAGATTAGCCGTAGCAACATAATTCCGTTGGTAATGAATTTTAGGGAAGGAGATGATGTGGGAGGGAGAGGAAATATTTGATGAAATTGCCATAGTCTGTTTGGTTTCTCGTATTTTGGTTTATTGAAATGCAAATGTAAATATATTGACTCCTTTGTATCATGGCGCCAATATTTGAAACTTTGGTAATTTGAATTCATTAAATAATAAAACAACTTATGCATTACTATCAGCAATACGACAAGCCGTTCAGGCACTTTCAAAAGAAACTACGAGTCGTTCACATTTAACTTAAAGAAAAACATTTAGTCCCCATTAAATACAATAATTAGATAAATGACTATGCTAATATTAAAATTTTGACCAATAGAGAATGTTTATTAATATTTTACATTAAATATTTGATATAATTCAACTCTAATCATGAATACATATATATGACAATGATAAGTTAAAATATTTTAGTCACATAATATTCAAGGAATATCAATTGAAGAATGATTTCAAGATTAAAATAAAATCACTCAATAAGTTTTATCATGATTATAACATTATTTATGGAAACCAAATAAAAACGTGACCTTAAGTGGTCTAGAAAATTATATATGACATTGAACACAAAAAGTTTATATTTACCACTAATTATCATAGTGACCCAATAAATATGTAATGACAAAATAAATAGCCCACAAAACCAACTAATATAGACCCCACCATTGGTCGTTAAAATGTATAAATTGCCCAGAAATTGTAGGTCCATATATAATATATTTTTGTAACTATTGTACCATGCCGCATTATTGTATTGTTAACGTGACTAAGTAATGTAGTCCATCATCACTAATTATTTTCGTCAATAGAATAATAATATGTAACTTTTGTATCTTTAGTGCTTTTTTAGTTGTTCGCGTGTCTAAGGTATTGTTTGTTTTTCTTCCTCAAGTTTGAATATTAAGTGTGAATATAGACGTATAAATAATATGTTTGTTTTTCTTTTTCAATATCTAATATATGTGTTATATTATTTATTTTTTATAATTGAAATGTATCTGAAGTATAATAATTTTACATTTACATCCTCATAATTATTATATAAATTACTATAAATTTAAATATTAAATACATGAAAACTACAGTTAAAAGTAAACATATAATAAAATTAATTAAGAAAATTAAAAAGTGCACATTTATTAAAAGAATTCATATTAATTCTTCTTTGATCCAGATGTGCATTTTTCTTCTTCTCTTGCTCTCTCTCTCTCTTTCATCTTCTTACCGATGAAATTCCAAATATCATTCACAAACTTTATCACTTCAATTGGCCATTTATATTCTTTGTAATTTAACTTAATCATCGGTAGCATATTCTAAACTTTATTGAACATAGCTATTAACAGACATTCTGAATTAGCCAGGGATGCAGTCACATATCAATTCGATGCTATGAGAAAGTACTTGAAGAACTTCATATACATCACACCAGTATCGGCTGCTTCATACGGGAGATCAGACATAGCAACAATGTCTTCTTTGATCAATTTCTCCTCTTCATAATGTGACTTGATTTTCAGTGGAATCTTAATACTACACAAGAAATAACTACGAATAAAAGATCTAATGGACCTTGTTTAGCTAGAGAGGTTGTAGCCACATAGTACGCCAATGTCATCCGAAAGTCCTTATTCAATGCGTCGGCAGTTTCTTTTTCCTTTGATTTATCTACTTTCCGATGATCGGACTTCAAATCAACAACTTCTTAAGTCTATTTCTCCTCAGTTTCTCATGTTTAAAGCAAGAAACCTGGCCAAACCTAGCTGAAGAACGACGGTAGAGAGGTACCGGAAGTGGAACAGTGGCAACATAATCCTGGTGGAAATGAATTTTTGAGAAGGAGATGATGCGGGAGGAAGAGGAAATAATTGAAGAAATTGCCATGGTCTGTTTGGTTTCTCGTATTTTGGTTTTTGAAAATCAAATGTAAATATATTGACTCATCTGTATCATGGCGCCCATATTTGAAACTTCGGTAATTTGAATTCATTAATTAATAAAACAGCTTTTGCATTACGATCATCAATACGATAAGCCGTTCAGGAACTTTTGGGAGAGACTACAAGTCGTTCATATTTAAATCAAAAAACATTTATTCTCAATTAAATACAAGAATTGGATGAATGACTTTGCTAAGAATAAAATTTTGACCATTAGAAAATGTTTATTAATATTTTACATTAAATATTCATATAATTCAACTCTAATCATGAATACATATATATGACAATGATAAGTTAAAGTATTTTAATCACATAATATTTAGGGAATCTCAATTGAAGAATGATTTCAAGATTAAAATAAAATCAATAAATAATATGGAAATCAAATAAAAGCGTGACCTTAAGTGGTCTAGAAGATTATATATGAAATCGAACACAATATTTACCACTAATTATCTTAGTGGCCCAATAAATATGTAATGACCAAATAAATAGCCCACGAAACCAACTAATATAGACGCCACCATGATCATTAAAATGTATAAATTGGCTAGAAATTGTATGTCCATATATGATCTTTTAGTGAAGATATAATATATCTTTGTAACTATTGTACCATGCTGCATTATTGTATTGTTAATGTGCCTAGGTAATGTAGTCTGTCATCACTAATTATTTTGGTCAATAAAATAATAATATATAACATTTGTATCTTTAGTGATTTTTAGGGAAGGAGAGGATGCGAAAGGGATAGGAAATAGTTGATGAAATTGCCATGGTATGTTTGGTTTCTCGTATTTGGTTTTTTAAAAAGCAAATGTAAATATATTGACTCATCTGTATCATGGCGCCAATATTTGAAACTTTGACAATTTGAATTCGTTAATTAATAAAACAGCTTTGGATTACTATCAGCAATACGACAAGCCGTTCAGACACTTTTAAGAGACACTACGAGTCGTTCACATTTAACTTATAAAAACATTTAGTCTCAATTAAATACAATAATTGGATGAATGACTTTGCTAATATTAAAATTTTGACCATTAGAGAATGTTTAATAATATTTTATATTAATATTCATATAATTCAACTATAATCATGATATATATATATATATATATATATAATATATATATATAATATATATATATGACAATGATAAGTTAAAATATTTAGTCACATAATATTCAAGGAAACTCAAAGATTAAAACAAAATTACTCAATAAGTTTTATCATGATTATATCATTATTTGTGGAAACCAAATAAAAGCGTGACCTTAAGTGGTTTATAAGATTATATATGAAATCGAACACAAAAGGTTTATATTTACCATTAATTATCTTAGTGGCCCAATAAATATGTAATGACCAAATAAATAACCCACGAAACCAACTAATAGAGACCCCGCCATTGGTCGTTAAAATGTATAAATTGGCTAGAAATTGTAGGTGAATATATGATCTTTTAGTGAAGATATAATATATTTTTGTAACTATTGTATCGTGACGCATTATTGTATTGTTAGCGTGACTAAGTAATGTAGTCTATCATCACTAATTATTTTGGTCAATTGAATAATAATGTGTAACTCTTGTATCTTTAGTTATTTTTTAGTTGTTCGCCTGTCTAATGCAATGTTTGTTTTTCTTCCTCAAGTTTGAATATTAAGTCTGAATGTAGATGTCTAAATAATATGTTTATTTTTTGTTTTCAATATCTAATATACGTGTTATATTATTTGTTTTTATAATTGAAATATATCTGAAATATAATAATTTGACATTTATATCGTCATAATTATTATATAAATTACTATAAATTTAAATGTTAAATACATGAAAACTACAGTTAAAAGTAAACATATAATAAAGTTAATGAAGAATACTAAAAAATGCACATTTATAAAAAGAATTCATGTTAATTCTTTTTGGATCCAGATATGCTTTCTACATTGTTCTTCTTCTCTTGCTCTATCTCTTTCATCTTCTTACCGATGAAATTCCAAATATCATTGACAAGCTTTATCACTTCAATAGGTCATTTATATCTTTGTAATTTAACTTAATTGTCGGTAGCATATTCTGAACTTCATTGAACATAGCTATTAACAAACATTTTGAATTAGCCAGAGATGCAATCACATAGCAAGTCGATGCCATGAGAAAGTACTTGAAGAGCTTCTTATACATCGCACCAGTACCAGTGGCTTCTTACGGGAGATCGGACTTAGCAACAACGTCTTCTTCGATCGATTTCTTCTCTTTATAATGTGACTTGATTTTCTGTAGAATCTTCCATATTGCACAAAAAATAACTACGAAGACAAAATCTAATGGACCTAGTTTAGCTAGAGAGGTTGTAGCCACATAGTACGCCAATGTCATCCGAAAGTCCTTATTCAACGTGCCTGTAGCTCATTTTTCCTTGGATTTCTCTATTTTTCGGTGATCGCAATTTGAATCAACAACTTCATCAGTCGATTTCTTCCTCCGTATTCTAATGTTTGAGGCAAGAACCAGACCAAACCTAGCTGAAGAACGAAGGCAGAGAGGTGCCGAAAGTGGAACCGTGGCGACTAACTTGAGTGAGAGATTAGCCGTAGCAACATAATTCCGGTGGAAATGAATTTTAGGGAAGGAGATTATGCGAAAGGGAGAGGAAATAGTTGATGAAATTGCCATGGTCTGTTTGGTTTCACGTATTTTGGTTTTTTGAAAATCAAATGTAAATATATTGACTAATCTATATCATGGCGCCAATATTTGAAATTTCGGCAATTTGAATTCATTAATTAGTAAAAGAGCTTATGTATTACTATCAGCAATACGATAAGCCACCCAGATACTTTCAGGAGAGACTACGAGTCGTTCACTTTTAACTTAAAAAAACATTTAGTCCCAATTAAATACAAGAATTGGATGAATGACAATCTCTAATGGACCTAGTTTAGCTAGAGAGGTTCTAGCTACATAGTACGCCAATGTCATCCAAAAGTCCTTATTCAACGTGCCGGCAGCTTCTTTTTCCTTGGATTTCTCTACTTTCCGGTGATCGGACTTCGAATCAATATTTGAAACTTCAACAATTTGAATTCATTAATTAATAAAACAGTTTCTGCATTACTATCAGCAATGCGACAAGTAAATTGGCCATTAAAATGTGTAAATTGGCCAGAAATTGTAGGTCCATATTTGATCTTTTAGTGAAAATATAATATATTTTTGTAACTATTGTACCCCACCATTGGTCATTAAAATGTGTAAATTGGCCAGAAATTGTAGGTCCATATTTGATCTTTTAGTGAAAAATATAATATATTTTTGTAACTATTGTACCGTGCCGTATTATTGTATTGTTAGCGTCCGGATGTGCTGTCCGCATTATTCTTCTTCTCTTGCTCTCTCTCTTTCATCTTCATACCGATGAAATTCCAAATATCATTGACAAGTTTTATCACTTCAATAGGCCATTTGTATTCTTTATAATTTAACTTAACTGTCAGTAGCATATTCTGAACTTCATTGAACATAGTTATTAACAGAAATTCTGAATTAGCCAGAGATGCAGTCAAATAGCAAGTCGATGTCATGAAAAAGTACTTGAAGAACTTCTTATGCATCGCACCAGTACCGACGACACTTTCAACAATACTAAGTAATGTAGTCCATCATCACTAATTATTTTGGTCAATAGAACAATAATGTGTAACTCTTGTATCTTTAGTGATTTTTTAGTTGTTCGCGTGTCTAAGGCAGTGTTTGTTCTTCTTCCTCAAGTTTGAATATTAAGTCTGAATGTAGATGTCTAAATAATATGTTTGTTTTTCTTTTTCAATATCTAATATACATATTATATTATTTGTTTTCATAATTGAAATGTATCTAAAATATAATAATTTGACATTTATATCCTCATAATTATTATATAAATTGCTCTAAATTTAAATGTTAAATACATGAAAACTACAGTCAAAAGTAAACATATAATAAAGTTAATAAAGAACGCTAAAAAGTGCACATTTATTAAAAGAATTCATATTAATTCTTCTTGGATCCAGATGTGCTTTCTGCTTTATTCTTCTTCACTTATTCTCGCTCTTTCATCTTCTTTCCGATGAAATTCCAAATATCTTTGACAAGCTTTATCATTTCATTAGGCCATTTATATTCTTTGTAATTTAACTTAATTTTCAGTAGCATATTAAGAACTTCATTGAACATAGCTATCTTTGACAAGCTTTATCATTTCATTAGGCCATTTATATTCTTTGTAATTTAACTTAATTTTCAGTAGCATATTAAGAACTTCATTGAACATAGCTATCAACAGAAATTCTGAATTAGCCAGAGATGCAGTCAGATAGCAAGTCGATGCCATGAGAAAATACTTGAAGAACTTCTTATACATCGCACCAGTACCCGCCGCTTCTTACGGGAGATCAGACTTAGCAACAATGTCTTCTTCGATCGATTTCTTCTCTTCATAATGTGACTTGATTTTCAGTAGAATCTTCCATATTACAAAAAACAACTACGAAGACAAAATCTAATGGACCTAGTTTTGCTAGAGAGGTTGTAGCCACATAAAACGCCAATGTCATCCGAAAGTCCTTATTCAACGTGCCGGCAGCTCATTTTTCCTTGGATTTCTCTACTTTCTGGTGATCGAACTTCGAATCAACAACTACTTAAGTCGATTTCTCCTCCGTATTCTCATGTTTGAGGCAAGAAACTAGGCCAAACCTAGCTGAAGAACGAAGGCAGAGAGGTGCTAACGGTGGCGACTAACTTGAGTGAGAGATTAGCCGTAGCAACATAATTTCGATGGAAATGAATTTTAGGGAAGAAGATGATGAGAAAGGGAGAGGAAATAGTTGATGAAATTGTCATGGTCTGTTTGGTTTCAAGTATTCTGGTTTTTTAAAAAGCAAATGTAAATATATTGACTCCTCCGAGTCATGGCACCAATATTTGAAACTACAGCAATTTGAATTCATTAATTAATAAAACAGCTTCTGCATTACTATGAGCAATACGACAAGCCGTTCAGGCACTTTCAGGAGACACTACGAGTCGTTCACATTTAACTTTAAAAAAATATTTAGTCCCAATTAAATACTATAATTGGGTGAATGACTTTACTAATATTAAAATTTTGACCATTAGAGAATGTTTGTTAATATTTTACATTAAATATTCATATAATTCAACTCTAATCATGAAATACATATATATGACACTGATAAGTTAAAATATTTTAGTCACATAATATTCAAGGAATCTCAATTGAAGAATGATTTCAAAATTAAAACAAAATCACTCAATAAGTTTTATCATGATTATAATATTATTTATGAAACCAAATAAAAGCGTGACCTTAATTGGTCTAGAAGATTATGTAGGAAATCGAACACAAAAGGTTTATATTTATCACTAATTATCTTAGTGGCCTAATAAATATGTAATGACCAAATAAATAGCCCACGAAACCAACTAATAGAGACGCCACCATTGGTCGTTAAAATGTATAAATTGACTAGAAATTGTAGGTGCGTATATGATATTTTAGTGAAGATATAATATATTCTTATAACTATTGTATTGTGCCGTATTATTGTATTGTTAGCGTGACTAAGTAATGTAGTCCATCATCACTAATTATTTTGGTCAATAGAATAATAATATGTAACTCTTGTATCTTTAGTGATTTTTTAGTTGTTCGCGTGTCAAGAGTAGTGTTTCTTTTTCTTCCTTAAGTTTGAATATTAGTCTCAATGTAGATTTCTAAATAATATTTTTTTTCATTTTCAATATCTAATATAAGTGTTTTATTGTTTGTTTTTCTAATTGAAATGTATATGAAATATAATAATTTGACATTTATATCGTTATAATTATTATATAAATTACTATAAATTTAAATGTTAAATACATGAAAACTACACTGAAAAGTAAACATATAATAAAATAATGATGAACACTAAAAGGTGCACATTTATTAAAAGAATTCATATTAATTCTTTCTTGGATCCACATGTGCTTTCCGCATTGTTCTTCCTCTTTTGCTCTCTCACTCATCTTCTTACCGATGAAATTCCAAATACCATTGACAAGCTTTATCACATCAATAGGCCATTTATATTCTTTGTAATTTGACTTAATTGTCGATAGCATATTCTGAACTTCATTGAACATAGCTATTAACAGGCATTTTGAACTAGCCAGAGATGCAGTCACATAACAAGCCGATACCATGAGAAAGTACTTGAAGAACTTCTTATACATCGCACCAATATCGGCGATGTCTTCTGGGAGATCGTACTTAGCAACAACGTCTTCTTCGGACGATTTCTCCTCTTCATAATGTGACTTGATTTTCAGTAAAATCTCCAATATTACAAAAAAACAACTACGAAGAAAAGATTTAATGGACCTAATTTAGCTAGAGAGGTTGTAGCCACATAGTACGCCAATGTCATCTGAAAGTCCTTATTCAACGAGCCGACAACTCCTTTTTCCTTTGATTTCTCTACTTTCTGATGATCGGACTTCGAATTAATAACTTCTTCAGTCGATTTCTCCTCCGTATTCTCATGTTTGAGGTGAGAAACCAGGCCAAAACTAGCTGAAGAACGAAGGTAGAGAGGTGCCGGAAGTGGAATGGTGGCCACTAACTTGAGTGAGAGATTAGCTTTAGCATCATAATTCCGGTGGAAATGAATTTTAGGGAAGGAGATGATGCGGGAGGGAGAGAAATAATTGATGAAATTGCCATGGTTTGTTTGGTTTCTTGTATTTTGGTTTTTTGAAAAACAAATGTAAATATATTGACTCCTCTATATCATGGGGCCAATATTTGAAACTTCAACAAATTGAATTCATTAATTAATAAAACAGCTTCTGCATTACTATCAGCAATACGAAAAGTCGTTCAGGCACTTTCATGAGACACTACGAATCGTTCACATTTAGTGGTTTTTTAGTTGTTCGCGTGTCTAAGGCAGTGTTTGTTTTTCTTCCTCAAGTTTGAATATTAAGTCTGAATGTAGATGTCTAAATAATATATTTATTTTTCTTTTTCAATATCTAATATATGTGTTATATTATATATTTTTATAATTGAAATGTATCTGAAATATAATAATTTGACATTTCAATCCTCATAATTATTATATAAATTACTATAAAGTTAAATGTTAAATACATGAAAACTACAGTTAAAAGTAAACATATAATAAAGTTAAAAAAGAACACTAAAAAGTGCACATTTATTAAAAGAATTTATTATAATTCTTCTTGGATCCAGATGTGCTTCCGCATTGTTCTTCTTCTCTTGCTCTCGCTCTTTCATCTTCTTACCGATGAAATTCCAAATATCATTGACAAGCTTTATCACTTCAATAGGCCATTTATTTTCTTTGTAATTTGATTTAATTATCGTTAGCATATTCTAAACTTCATTGAACATAGCTACTAACGGGCATTCTGAATTAGCTAGAGATGCAGTCACATAGCAAGCCGATGCCATGAGAAAATACTTGAAGAACTTCTTATACATCGCACCAGTACCCGCGGCGTCTTACAGAAGATCAGACTTAGCAACAATGTCTTCTTCGATCGATTTCACCTCTTCATAATGTGACTTGATTTTCAGTAGAATCTTCCATATTACAAAAAAACAACAACAAAGAAAAGATCTAATGGACCTTTTTTAGCTAGAGAGGTTGTAGCCCATAGTACGCCATTGTCATCTGAAAGTCCTTATTCAACGCGCCATCAGCTATTTTTCCTTTGATTTCTCTACTTTTCGCTGATCGAACTTCGAATCAACAACTTCTTCAGTCGATCTCTCCTCCGTATTCTCATGTTTGAGGCAAGCAACCAAGTCAAAACTAGCTGAAGAACGATGGCAGCGAGGTGCCGAAAGTGGAACGGCGGCGACTAACTTGAGTGAGGGATTAGTCGTAGCAACATAATTCCGGTGGAAATGAATTTTAGAGAAGGAGATGATGTTGGAGGGAGAGGAAATAATTGAAGAAATTACCATGGTCTGTTTGGTTTCTTGTATTTTGGTTTTTTGAAAATCAAATGTAAATTTATTGACTCATTTGTATCATGGCGCCAATATTTGAAACTTCAGCAATTTGAATTCATTAATTAATAATACAGCTTATGCATTACTATCAGCAATACGACAAGTCGTTCAGGTACTTTCAGGAGACACTACGATTCGTTCACATTATACTTAAAAAAACATTTAGTCCCAATTAAATACAATAATTGGATGAATGACTTTGCTAATATTAAAATTTTGACCATTAGAGAATGTTTATTAATATTTTACATTAAATATTCATATAATTCAACTCTATTCATGAAATACATATATATGACAATGATAGGTTAAAACATTTTAATCACACAATTTTCAAGGATCTCAATTGAAGAATGATTTCAAGATTAAAACGAAATCACTTAATAACATTTATCATGATTATAACATTATTCATGGATACCAAATAAAAGCGTGACTTAATGGTCTAAAAGATTATATATGAAATCGAACACAAAAGGTTTATATTTACCACTAATTATATTAGTGGCCCAATAAATATATGATGACCAAATAAATAGCCCACGAAACCAACTAATAGAAACGCCACCATTGGTCGTTAAAATGTATAAATTGGCTATAAATTGCAGGTGCATATATGATCTTTTAATGAAGATATAATATAATTTCGTAACTATTATACCGTGCCGTATTATTGTATTGTTAGCGTGACTAAGTAATGTAATCCATCATCACTAATTATTTTTGTCAATAGAATAATAATGTGTAACTCTTGTATCTTTAGTGATTTTTTAGTTGTTCGCGTGTCTAAGGCCGGGTTTGTTTTTCTTCCACAAGTTTGAATATTAAGTCTGAAGGTAGATAACTAAATAATATGTTTGTTTTTCTTTTTCAATATCTAATATATGTGTTATATTGTTTGTTTTTATAATTGAAATATGTCTGAAATATAATAATTTGGCATTTATATCCTTATAATTATTATATAAATTACTATAAATTTAAATGTTAAATACATGAAAACTACAATTAAAAGTAAACATATAATAAAGTTAAAGATGAACACTAAAAAGTGCACATTTATTAAAAGAATTCATATCAATTCTTCTTGGATCCATATATGTTTTCCACATTGTTCTTCTTCTCTTGCTCTCTCTTTCATCTTCTTACCAATGAAATTCCAAATATCATTGACAAGCTTTATCACTTCAATTGGCAATTTATACTCTTTGTAATTTGACTTAATTGTCGATAACATATTCTGAACTTCATTGAATATAGTTATTAATAGGCATTCTGAATTAGCCAGAGATGCAGTCACATAGCAAGCCGATGCCATGAGAAAGTACTTGAAGAACTTCTTATACATCGCACCAGTAACGACGGCGTCTTACGGGAGATCGGACTTAGCAATAGCGTCTTCTTCGATCGATTTCTCCTATTCATAATGTAACTTGATTTTCAGTAGGATCTTCCATAATACAAAAAAACAACTATGAAGAAAAGATCTAATGGACCTTGTTTAGCTAGAGAGGTTGTAGCCACATAGTACGCCAATGTCATCTGAAAGTCATTATTCAAAGCGCCGACAACTTCTTTTTCCTTTGATTTCTCTAATTTTCAATAATCGGAATTTGAATCAAAAACTTCTTTATTCTATTTCTCCTCTTTATTCTCATGTTTGAGGTAAGCAAGCAGGCCAAATCTAGCTGAAGAACGATGGCAGAAAGGTGATGGAAGTGGAATGACGGTGACTAACTTGAGTGAGAGATTAGTCGTAGCAACATAATTCAGGTGGAAATGAATTTTAGGGTAAGAGATGAGGTGGGTGGGAGAGGAAATAATTAATGAAATTGCCATGGTCTGTTTGGTTTCTCGTATTTTGGTTTTTTGAAAATCAAATGTAAATATATTGACTAATTTATATCATGACGCCAATATTTGAAATTTGGGCAATTTGAATTCATTAATTAATAAAACAGCTTCTGCATTACTGTCATCAATACGACAAGCCGTTCATGCACTTTTAAGGGAGACTACGAGTCATTCACATTTAACTTAAAAAAAAACTTTTAGTCCCAATTAAATACAATAATTGGATGAATGACTTTGCTAATATTAAAATTTTGACCATTAGAGAATGTTTATTAATATTTTACATTAAATATTCATATAATTTAACTCTAATCATGAAATACGTATATATGACAATGATAAGTTAAAATATTTTAGTCACATAATATTCAAGGAATCTCAATTGAAGAATGATTTCAAGATTAAAACAAAATCATTAATAAGTTTTATCATGATTATAAATTATTTATGGAAACCAAAAAAAAGCGTGACCTTAAGTGGTCTAGAAGATTATATATGAAATCGAACACAAAAAATTTATATTTACCACTAATTATCTTAGTGGCCTAATAAATATGTAATGACCAAATAAATAGCCCACGAAACCAACTAATATAGACGCCATCATTGGTCATTAAAATGTATAAATTGGCCATAAATTGTAGGTCCATATATGATCTTTTAGTGAAGATATAATATATTTTTTTAACTATTGTATCGTGCCTTATTATTGTATTGTTAACATGACTAAGTAATGTAGTCCATCATCACTAATTATTTTGGTCAATAGAATAATAATATGTAACTTTTGTATCTTTAGTGATTTTTAGTTGTTCGCTTGTCTAAGGTAGTGTTTGTTTTTATTCCTCAAGTTTGAATATTATGTCTGAATGTATATGTCTAAATAATATGTTTGTTTTTCTTTTTCAAAATCTAATATATGTGTTATATTATTTGTTTTTATAATTGAAATGTATCCTAAATATAATAATTTGACATTTAGATCCTCATAATTGTTATATAAATTACTATAAATTTAAATGTTAAATACATGAAAACTACAATTAAAAGTAAACATATAATATAGTTAATGAAGAACACTAAAAAGTACACATTTATTAAAAGAATTCATATTAATTCTTCTTGGATCCAAATTTGCTTTCTGCATTGTTTTTCTTCTCTTTCTCTCTCTCTTTCATCTTCTTACCGACGAAATTCCAAATATCATTGACAAGCTTTATCACTTCAATAGGCCATTTATATTCTTTGTAATTTGACTCAATTATCGGTAGTATATTCTGAACTTCATTGAACATAGCTATTAACAGACATTCTGAATTAGCCAGAGATGCAGTCACATAGCAGGTCGATGCCATTAGAAAGTACCTGAAGAACTTATTATACATCGCACCAGTACCGGCGGCTTCTTACGGGATATCGGACTTAGCAACAATGTCTTCTTCGATCAATTTCTTCTCATTATAATGTAACTTGATTTTCAGCAGAATCTTCCATATTACACAAAAAACAACTATGACGACAAGATCTAATGGAACTAGTTTAGCTAGAGAGGTTGTAGCCACATAGTACGCCAATGTCATCCAAAAGTCCTTATTCAACGTGCTGACAGCTCCTTTTTCTTGGGATTTCTCTACTTTCCGATGATCGGACTTCAAATCAACAACTTCTTCAGTCGATTTCTCCTCCGTATTCTCATGTTTGAGGCAAGAAACTAGGCCAAACCTAGATGAAGAACGAAGGTAGAGAGGTGCCGAAAGTGGAATGGTGGCGACTAACTTGAGTGAGAGATTAGCCGTAGCAACATAAATCTGGAGGAAATGAATTTTAGGGAAGGAGATGATGCAAAAGGGAGATGAAATAGTTGATGAAATTGCCATGTTCTATTTGGTTTCTCGTATTTTAGTTTTTTAAAAAGCAAATGTAAATATATTGACTCCTCTATGTCATGGCGCCAATATTTGAAACTTCAACAATTTGAATTAATTGATTAATAAAACAGCTTCTGCATTACTATCAGCAATACGACAAGCCGTTTAGGCACTTTCAGGAGACACTACGAGTTGTTCCCATTTAACTTAAAAAAACATTTAGTCCCAATTAAATACAATAATTGGATGAATGACTTTGCTAATATTAAAATTTTGACCATTAGAGAATGTTTATTAATATTTTACATTAATATTCATATAATTCAATTCTAATCATGGATACATATATATGACAATGATAAGTTAAAATATTTTAGTCATATAATATTCAAGGAATCTCGATTGAAGAATGATTTCAAGATTAAAACAAAATCACTCAATAAGTTTTATCCTGATTATAACATTATTTATGGAAACCAAATAAAAGCATGACCTTAAGTGGTCTAGAAGATTATATATGAAATCGAATACAAAAGGTTTATATTTACCACTAATTATCTTAGTGGCCTAATAAATATGTAATGACCAAATAAATACCCCACTAAACCAACTAATAGAGACATCACCATTGGTCGTTAAAATGTACAAATTGGCTAGAAATTGTAGGTCCCTATATGATCTTTTAGTGAAGATATAATATATTTTTGTAACTATTGTACTGTGCCGCATTATTGTATTGTTAGCGTGACTAAGTAATGTAGTCCATCATCAATAATTATCTTGGTCAATAGAATATAATATGTAACTTTTGTATCTTTAGTGATTTTTTAGTTGTTTGTGTGTCTAAGGTAGTTTTTTTTTTCTTTCTCAAGTTTGAATATTAAGTATGAATGTAGATGTCTATGCGGTGCGATAATGAAAATTAAAACCCGCAACGGGTATGGTGCGGGTTTGTTAATTTATTTACATATGCCGGTGCGGGTTTGATAATGGGAAACCCGCACCATACCCTACCCACTGTCATCCCTAAGGCTATGTATATTATGAATCCTCCTCATATCCTACAATGTGAGAAATCTCGTGTGTTAGGTCATTCTTATGTAATAAATATACAGCAATCAGTGAACATCATAAATAATTTTAATTTATTAAAAATTATAAAAAATTAAAAAAAATTATTTTTATTTTTTTTATTAAATATTTTTGGTTAAGAGTCGACAAAGCCAATTTACCGATTTCATTAATTTTTAGGATTCAATTGGACCAGACTCACGATTAATTCTCAATTCGATCGATTCAATTGACTAGTCTGGTATGGCTTAAAAACAATGATCTTAACAACTATCGATTTAAGCTTTTTGGTCTAATGACAAGCACTCAATCTTAACAGTTGTATTAGAGAGCAGCTTCCACGTCTCCACGGCTTCTTACAATAGATATTTCTTACAAGCACTTTATCATTGATTATCGGACTCGCACCCGTTCAATATGAAAATTTATTACATTTGTTCCATAAATTAATAAATTGTTTAATTTGATAACGAAATAATTTTGATTTGTCCCCTCAAAATAAAAAATATCTATAATTTTTTGTTAAAATCAAATTTTGTCTCCCAGTAAATCAAGGTTCTAACTTATGCAATTGACAAAAGACATTGACTTGGAAGCAGAGATTGAGCCATTAAGAGTTGAGAAGGGACAATCACCACGCTTATTTAAAATTTTAATAAAAAATTTAATTTATTAATATGATAATTTTAATTTATCTTTATTAAAATAAAATGTATTTATTATTTTTTATGAACTTATAGAGTTGCGGTGGAAGATGCCATCACTTTTCAACTATGTTGATTTTCACCCCCAAACAAATATAAAAAATCTACATTCAAACGCATTTGATGGTTGATTAGTTGATCTAACTCTTGATGTTTCTCTAAAATTCTTGTACGTAAAATCTGATTTAGAATAATTAGGCTGAAAATAATGGCATCGAAGGAGAAGAAGCTTCCCTTCAATTGAAAAAACCAAATGTTTTCACAATGACTCATCTCCTATATACATTGGATTCTTGACAAGTGGCCAAAAAAAATAAAAAACTTTTCCATCTCTCCTGGAAGATCAGAAAACCATTTAGCGTGTGCAACAAGTAACTATATTTTTCTTCTACTTTGAAAATCTAACAACTATAAATTTGTCAAAGTCAAAAAAAACCACAAATTGCTCTCTCTCTCTCTCTATGTGTGTATATATATGTGACTCATGGCTCTTCTCTAAACATGCATAATCATATTTTATTAAGAAGCAAATAATTCATTGTGAGAGATGGCTATGGCAAGCAAATCTTTGGTTCTCATTGGGGTTCTAATGCTTTTTTGTAATACAGAGGCCTTGAAGTTGAAATCTAAGGTCACACGCATGCAATTCTACATGCATGACATTGTAGGTGGCCCAAACCCGACTGCGGTCCGGGTTGCGGGCCGGTCCAATTTCACCAGCCCGGACCCGGTTGCCGCCATGTTCGGATCTGTATTTGTTATGGATAATCCGCTTACCGAGACTCCGAACCCGAACTCCACGGTGGTCGGACGGTCACAAGGGATCTATGCTATGGTATCACAGAAAAATGAATTTAGCCTCCTCATGACATTAACATATGGGTTCATTAGTGGACCTTACAATGGTAGCTCCTTCAGTGTCGTTGGCCGGAATCCGGTAATGAGCGAAGTCAGAGAGATGCCGATCGTCGGTGGCACAGGTATATTCCGGTTAGCTCGAGGATATTGCTTAGCAAAGACCTTCTCCATGGACCAAATGGATGCTGTGATAAGATATAATGTCACATTGTTACACTATTAAACTTTAGTCATTTCATTTTTTGTACCTATAATATAGAGATATACATATGTGTGTATGTGCAGGCGCATGCACGCTCGCTCGCTCTTTTTTCTATATAATAATGCCTGTGATTTTAAATTTGTATTCTTTTTATGGACAATAAAAAAAGAACGTAATAATAGTGAAGAAAGGGTGTTTTTGTTGATTGGCTCTGCTTGTGATGTGTGGTTTTGTTTGTTTGTTGTTTTTTTTTTTTTTTTTTTTTTTTTTTTTTAATATTTTGATAGTGAATAAAAACTAAAAAATATTAAGGCTCGTTTGAAAAGAAATCACGACAATTTTACTAAACAGGACCATTGAATAACGAAAAATATACACTAAATAATTAATTACCAAGAAGGCACACTGGAAAAGAAAATCAAAGTCAGTTACATTACAAGCCTTTTATGTCAGTACGTGAAGGATCTCGCATCCAAATCGATAAGAGGAGCTTATGAAATCCCAGATTTAGAGAAGTCACTACTGGCTTTCCATACTTCAGTTTCTGAAGACAAATGACTGAAGATGTAACCTTGCGCTGGCCGCGGCAGCCATAGATTCTTCACTTTGCTTTTCTTTTGCCGCAGCAACAGCAGTGATGTATTCTCCTCTAGCTTCTTCCATTTCCTGCATCTCCATGTCATCCAAATCATCCTGCTCAATCCACTATAAAAGTTAAAGCATTGCAACTAAAACAATCACGAAGCAAATCATGCATAAGATATGAACCAATTCTCGTCATTAACTAATTGGAAACTAATTAAAAAGTTATTATCACACAAAAGTAGTGGTATGTTTTGTCATTTGAGATATTTTGATTGTTCAAATCAAATAACGACTTCCAAGTGTAACAGCATAGCTATGA
The DNA here is from genome assembly GCA_019454045.1 of Zanthoxylum bungeanum. Lineage (NCBI taxonomy): Eukaryota > Viridiplantae > Streptophyta > Magnoliopsida > Sapindales > Rutaceae > Zanthoxylum > Zanthoxylum bungeanum. Next base: position 83,530 of record SKCR01030723.1, on the reverse strand, counting down.
GATGCCAAACACAGCACATTTAGTTTAGTCAGTAGATAGATTAAAGAGCGTGCAAGATCATACAGAGAGCAGGATAGAAAGATATAGTGCACCACGAAGGCGGGATAGAAAGATAAGATTAAGAGCTTACAATCTAAATGATGATCAAAATAGCTTGCTTGTCTGCAAGTTTTATCTTTGAAGAGAGATAGATGTTAAGAACAACATGAAATTGTCCATTTCATGTGTGTGAGAGAGAAGAGAATAAAGGGAACTAGAGAACAACTGTTCACCATTGAACAATCACTACACCACTTCAAAACCATAGGACTGGAAATCTTGGTACCTTTGCATCAGAAAGTTGTATCTGGATAGACTTAATTAATGAGTCCTTTTCTTCAGCCTGGCGTTTCAGCTCATCGAGTTTCAAATGAACAGCACTCACCTGACTCTTTGAATTCTCCAGTGATTTCAAATGTTCATCTTTCTCCAATATCTTTCTCTGCAGATCCTCCACTTGTTCTCTCAACGCAGCCAACTCTTCTATTTCCTTTTCGATACCAAAGCCCTAGAGGACAATATTGAGAAGCTATCGGCATCTTGGTCACCATTAGCATTCTTACCTACGTCTTTATCTCCATTGTCATTCTTTTTGGGGGGAAGGCATTGAGCCGCATTTCTACCATTTGGATCAGTTATCTTTAAAAAATAAAAAGAAAATAATTATTTCTCATTTGACAAACCACAGATAGCAAATAGATATCTCACCAAAACCAAGATTTTGTAAAGAATAATCAAACTTTTTAACACCATAAAAAAGCTCAAAGACAGAGATATATCCTAATTGATAGATTAAAAAGTGAAGAATTTATCAGAAGAAAAAAATTGAAATGTAAGCAGCAGTTCAACAAGAAATGAAAATTTGATATAGAAATTCAGAATGTTATTATACAAAGGGAGATTTGAAAAATAAAGAATTTATCTGCTTGCAAAAAAGTGAGGGTGCGCGCCAGTGGCTAGTCTAGTGACAGGGAAGTAATTGCTCACCAAACAGCAGAGAAAAGGTACAAAACTTTTGCAACGGACTTTTCACAACAAAAATAAGATAAATAAGCTCTAGGAGCCCTTCCACAACTGAAACATAAAATAAGATGGTTATGCATGAATGCAAGTGTAAATTCTTACATATTTCAATAGTAGTTGGCATTTGAACTCTGAGGAAATGTTGTTTATGACCAGAAAAATGTACTATAGTGGATTAGAGAATCACAAGATATAGTCGTGTTAAATTTGGTGCAATTAATAACTCTTCTATTTCCATTGAGTTTTGCCCTCACAGGCCAACCCATCAATCTACTAATTACCAAAATCACCAAACACTTGCCTTAGACCCCAATGGCAATTGATAAGAGGTTCAATATCTTAACGCAGCTTTAAAATGCATCACCGACCAAACCAATTATAGCTCTATAAACCAAATTGTCTCAACAAGATACAGTCAACCTTCCCTCAAACCTAAATAAAAGCCACATCCAAAATCCAAAATGCCACCCTAAATACCATTGCAAGACATGAACTTTTACTGTTTTACAAATTCAGAAGCATCCTATCATCTCAAAAAGAAAAAGAAATCCAATTCCGGCTGCATTTCTTCTACTAATCTTACACAAATGATTAATTACGTAAACATAACTCATAATTTATGATGCCTAATTCACAATTTAGCTATATAATGAATCAATTGCATAAACCCTTTGGCTAACCAAAAATAAATAAATAAATAAAAAATAAATAAAATAAATAAATAAAATAAAATAAACTTACCCTTTTGGATAACGATTCCCTGGAAGGCGTCTTGGTGTAAATCACCGAACCACGCCGCGTAAATGAACTGCTCGTTTTTCGATCCTATCAAAATTCAATATATATATATATATATATATATATAACTGTACTTACAATGAGGGACTGAACGCGAGGGACGATCTCGACGAGGTCTTTGTAGAGGATGCGATCCACATTACTGTTATCGGTTGGTGCTGAGTTACCGAGTGAGGGCTGAGTCGCCGACGAGTTGTAGTATTGTAACTCGACAAAGTGCTGCGGCTCGAACAATTGTTTTTCAACTGTTGGTCGCTTCTATTTTTAGCAAATTTAATAAAACTTATAATTCATTTTATAATTTTTCAGTTGGTGGGAGGCACAGAGAAGGAGTCTCTGTCTGTGTGTGCGAAAGAAAGATACTGAACACAGAGACTTCATTTGAACGTTTATATGGAGATTGATCTTTTTTCAATGTCATTTGTAAGTAGCTTGATTTACCAAAATACCCTTATGTTTTTTCAAATTTATTTATAAACTTTTTTTGTGTACCCAAGATGTCCTAGTAAACTAATTCTCGCGACATATACCCCATATCCAAAGTGTCCCAATATAAATCAGGATAAATTAGTTTTTTTTTTATATCAGTTGACCGATGCTTTCACACGCGTATAACGCAAGTACACGTATCGTTCAAACATTATAAAAAATATCGATCACACGAGGACTTAATACCTAATCTATTAATTTTATGAGGTCAAATGATTACTAGTATCTAACAAATTGATTGATTGATTGGAATGATGATGATTTTAAACTTAAAAACAAGTAAATAAAATTACGCGAAATTAAGTTAAATGAAATTCAATATTAAGAAACTATTCAGGGTTGTGAATCTTTCCAATATCTTTTTAAAGATGAAGTGGTTATTTCATATTTGTGTAATATATCGGTTTACTAACCTAAAACACGAAATTATGCAAAAACGTCTGTCGATGGTCAGATGCAAATATCCAGTATAACCCAACTGAACCATATGTCTATGTCAACCAAATTACTTGGATTCATTAAGATTAAGTTCCAATTGTGGTTACTGTTGGACAGTTATGACCCATAGCGTCACTATTTGTAAAAGACATTGTGGTTTTTGTACAAATTAACTATGTGACAATGGAGATTGCATTTTATCATTTTGTAATTTATTTACTTTGATATATAAATGATAAAAGTCCATATGATTAGTTCCAGATTACAAGATATGAGACAGTATCAATCCATAACGGTTTAATCATTAAATATCCATAGTCGTAGTATTATCGAGACTGGACATCGATAATGCGGAATAGACTAGTATTGCACTTGTGCGTGTTATGGAAGCGTAACGGTATAGTTCTCATATATTTAAGTATTAGATACTTATGCAAGTGTGATAGGAGGTTGTGTTTACCGATGGTACGGAACCAGCTTCGCTCTGGATAGACCCTACGGAATCCCATTGGTAGTATGACTATGTGTCTATGGGAATCCGCATCATGGTAGGTGTGTTTGGTCTTAACCTGAGACTTGCATCGCTATTACTTGCGACAATCAATACGCTTTGGTTTTGGTCGTCCAGGACTTTAACAGGTTCTGTGTACGCCTCTTCTGGGTTTATTGAGAATCGTAGTGTATTGGATGTGATGTCAAGATGGAAGTATCACTTCAGTCATATGGAGATGATGATCACACAGGGATACAGAACTGGTGCTCTAATGTGTTGCAACCATCGGGATAATATGACTAGGTCATGATTACCCGATTAAAGAGACTAGTTGCTAGTAATCCGATATATGCTTCGTACGGGGCAGACACTATTCCAGCCTCAGGCCTAGCATGTGACATCCGATACTGGATCGCAATACGCAATACTACGTATACTACGCCTGACAAATATTATATATTTCATTAAGAATATTTCTGGAGAATTGGGTAGGCACGGTGCTTTTCTAGAAGCCAACCATGTCTCGTAAATCAGTAAAAACATAATACGAGGTACGTACGTGTTCGGATAGTCCGATAACCGGATTTACTGCCAACATATCCAGGGATCTCTTGGGTCGCTTCCCGAAGATTCACCGATGACGTATGATTCGAACATAATTAATCTTGGATTAATTACGGAGAGATTTTATCTAGGATAAAATACTATTTGAAGAGAGAGAACAATTAATTCGGAATTAATCGATAAAATAATATATTCGATATATTAAAAGAAATTAGATTTCGACGCGGAATTAAAATTGGATTTTAATTCGGGCAAACGAATTAATTTAGAATTAATTCGCTAACGACGTGAATAGTAATTTTGCTTGGCATAATTATTTAATTAAATTTGATTTAATTACGTCGCGACGAAAAATTCGTTAATTCGGAATTAGCGAACCCGAGCCCGGGAGTGTTTGCGGGCCCACTCGGATTTTGAATCAAGTGGGGCCCACAAGTCACATCACCACTCACATCACTTGTCACTTTAGTTGATGGGTTTTGGTGAAGTTAGTGATAACTTGTTCTACACACCAAGTTTTGTAAGTGATGTGATTGACTTGTACCAAATATTTGGTATATCTAATTTTGATTTTGGAAATACAAAACAAGTCAACACACTCACTTCCTCTCATCTCTCATTCACGCCCATTTGAAGAAAATCACTCTCTCTCCATTTTTCTTTCTCTTGGCCGATTCTAAGAGGAAGAAAATAAGAAGTTTTGTTGCAAAATTTCTAAGTTGCTAGCACATCAAGGTGATAGGGAAACCATCCCAAAAGCTTGGAATCAAGATCAAAGGCTTGGAGCTTGTAGATCAACATCCAAAGAGGACCTTGGCCGAATTCAAGAAGCAAATTTTTGTTCTTGACGCATCCTAAATCCGTTCAATGTAAGTGTGATTCCGTCATACTTCATTTTGTATTCACATATTTTTATGCTTAAATATGATCTTGAGAATGCCTTAGAAACCAACAGTTACCCCCGCCCGACAGATATATGTCTATCCTGTAAGGAAATCTATTAAAGGGTTATTTATCCTTAAGGAAGATCGTGGCCTATTAAGTCTAAGGCTGAAACCTAAAATTCATTTATCAAGTTTATTTTAGATTTACCAGATCAATCTTATTAATGGCCAGTTAACAAGACGTATTAAGCTTAAGATTTAATAAGTAAACCTTTAAATTACCCAAACTATAAAATAACCCATTATAAACCGATGATATTGGAATTCATCACAACCCCAGATAACTAACTTAATTACTACACATAACTAGGGCTAGTACAAATTTAAAAATAAAAGACATAAAGTAAAATACTGAAAAGTAAAATGTTGGAAAGTAAATAAATAAAATTACAATAAAAGAAAATACTAGGGCTAGAGGATCCAATTTTATTACTACTATTATATATATCTCCCTTAATATAATATATTAACTTGTGTGCTATTACCAACCAGCCATATAGGCGGTAATCTGATTAAGTCAAATTAAGTCCAACCAGCCATAAAAGCGGTATCAATATTTATCCATAATCCAGCCATATAGGCGGAAATTACCAACCGACTAATCAGGCGGTATCATTGCTTAGTCAGGTTAAAACCAGTTTATAATTGATTACCAACCGACCAATATAGCGGAATCCTTATTAAGTCAAATTTTAAATAGTGAATATATTATAAATAAGGGAGATTAATCTAAATAGCAGTAATAAAAGTTTTACCTTCACCCTATCAGGGGAAAGTTACATTCTCATAGTTGAATAGTAAAAACTGAAAAAGTAAAGAAAATAAATTATTATTACAGAAAGTAAATAAAAATTAATTACAAAACTGAAATTAAAAGAAAACTAGATACAAACTTCTTATTTACTCAGAGATTTAAAGTGAGGAAGGTACATCTGAAACTGAAATTTCAAGCTGAATTTATAGGGGTCGATAGGCTCTTCGCGTAGGGACGCGCAAGGCTTTGCCCGTGGCGATGTGCCGTGATTTGCGGCGTGTCTTACGGAGATGATGACATGTGTCCCAGCGACTGGATTCAGAATGATTATGCTGACATGGCGATGTCGTGGCGCTGACGTGGTGATGTCGTGGTAACACGTGGCGATGTGGATTATCGGCACCATGAGATTATGACACGTGGCAGATGATGATTGGTTGATGATGACGTGGCGGTGACATGGTAATGTTGACTCGTCTTCTGCTGACATGGCTGACACTTGGGGTGACACATGGCGACACGTGGCGATGGAAATTGTTCGGCACCATAGGATAATGACACGTGGCACGACACACGTTAGCAGATTGGCTGTGATGTTGACACGTGGCACGACGCACATTAGCAAGTTCAAACTTCTCAGATTTTGACACGTGTCCCCAGCACATGTTAGCAGCTCATGGCGCACGTTAGACGTCGCGAAGCGCAAAATTATAATTTTGCCCTTTTGTCCGCTTTTCACTGTTTTGGCCCCAAATCACCTACAAAGAGTCCTGAAACTTTATTTATCTACAAAATACCACAAAACACATCAAAATATTCACAAAACTCAAGAAATTATATAAAATATTAAGTTAAATGAGTGGGAAATAGTGATATAATTACCACTCATCACACCCCAAACCTAACATTTTGCAAGTCCTCGAGCAAAACAAAAAAATAAAATAACATAAACATCTTTAAAATAAAATTAAACTAAGCCACTTTCGTAGGGATCACAGTTGTATTTAGCGTATGCAACAAGCCTTTAAACCCCTAGATGTCCATAGTGGGCGAGTTGTAGTCTCATGAGGTTTTACAAAAATGATACCCACAAATATTTTACCAAAGTAAAATGATAGTAAAACTAATGCACACAAAAGCGAAAAAACAAGAAAAAAAAAGAATAAAGAAATTAATGACTAATCAGGTGAAACTTCTACTCCAAGTTACTAGTTGTTTTGTTTCTTTCTAAATTACCGAATAAGTAAATTCTCCAATTATATTTACCATTCTCCATATACACAGTCAACAATATATTAATCAACTCATTTTTTCCCATAACAGTTATAACTGCAGTTGAGAAGAGAGTAATATTTTTGTCCTACAGTCATAGTGGAGATGATGTCACGTAGGATACGGTACTATTACTCTTAAATACTGCAGTCATCGGGATATTATGACTATATCATGTATATCCGATTATAGAGACTAGTTACCAGACATCCGACATGTGCTTCGTACGAGGCAGACACAATTCCAACCCCAGGCCTAGCACGTGACATCCGATACTGGATCGACATACACGATACTACATATACTACGCCTGATATAGATCACTATATTCTTGTAAGGATATTTCTGGAGAATTGGGTAGGCATGACGCTTTGCTAGAAGCCAACCTTGTCTTGTAAATCGGTAAAACGTAGTACTAGGTATTACGTATTCGGATAGTCCGATAACCGTATTTACTGGCAACATATCCGGGGATCTCATGGGTCGCTTCCCGAAGATTAACCGATGACGTATGACTCGCACTTTATTAATCTGGGATTAATTAGATGAGAGAGAAAATTAATATGGGATTAATCACGAAGATATTTTATATGGGATAAAATATCATTTAAATAGAGAGAACGATTAATTTGGAATTAATCGATAAATTAATATATATTCGATATATTAATCGATATTGGATTTAGACGCGAAATTAAAATTAGATTTTAATTCGGGCGAACGAGTTAATTTAGAATTAATTCGTTAGCGACATGAATAGTGATTTCGTTAGGCATAATCATTTAATTACGTCGCAACGGAGAATTCATTAATTTGGAATTAGCGAACCTAAGCCCGGGATTATTTGCGAGCGCATTCGCATTTCGAATTCAAGTGCGGCACGCAAGTCAAATCAAGCGTCAAATCATTAATCACATCAAGAGTCAAATCACATGTCACTTTGAGTGATGTGACTACTTGTCATTTGATTAATTGATTGATGTGAATAGTGATGTGAGTGGTTGGAGCCTTAATGGCTTGACTTTTTGGAAAAGAAAAATTGTATATGTTTATTTATTTTTTGAAAACAAATTACATATACACTTTTTGTAACAACCAACACTCACTCTCCATCATTTCCCTCTCTCTCTCTCTCGGCCTTGGAGACCTTCATCTTCCCTTCACTTGTTCAGCAAAACTGTGAGCCATAGAGAAGCAAAAGTCATGATTTTGTTGCAAAATCACAAGTGCTAGCACCCAACGGAGTCTTGCGAAGGTGATAGGGAAACCCACTTATGAGCTAGGAATGACCAAACAAAGCTTGGAGCTTTATGGATCATGCCAATGCCAAAAATGGAGAGCCTAAATTTTAGTGGACTGCCGAGATTGACAGAGGGCAGAAAATGGTTTTTTATTGTCCACCGCATCGCTCAACCGCTCGATGTAAGTATTCTGTAACTTCGTTGATTGTATTCACGTATATTTTATGCTTGATATTCGATCCTCGGGACCGTAGAAACTCCAACAGACCTTTCATGTTGAAAACGAAGGCCGCAATGTCATGCTACTACTTGAAGTTGAAGTTCCCCACCCGAGATGGAATTGGATAGTGTGTGGAAGTCAAAAAGCAACGAAGAGTTGTTTCGGTACCGTCTCAAATGAGACTATTTGTGTTGAAAAATATAACCTAAAGAGGAAAGAGAGAGAAGAAGAGGAGGTGACAGTTGAGTCTCCAGATCCACATCCCGAAGATTTTGCTCAATTGGGGGCAGGTGATGAGCTGGAATCAATAGAGCTCTTCGGCCCAGGGAAAAGTATAAAAGTGGGAGCAAGTTTAGAGAAGAACCTGAAGCAAGGCATGCTGAAGTTTTTAAATGAGTATGCAGACATTTTTGCTTGGGGGTATGACGACATGCCCTGGATAGATCCCAAATTCATCAACCGCCGTTTAGCCGTGGATTCAGCTCATAAACCAATCAAGCAGAAGATAAGAATCTTCAATCAGTAACGCTGCGAGGCGATATGGGCCGAAGTGGAAAGGCTGTTAAAGGCTGATTTTATCAGAGAGGTTAAATACCCGGAATGGGTAATAAATGTGGTCTTGGTAAAGAAGGCCAGCGGAAAGTGAAGAATGTGTGTAGACTTTTCCTATCTCAACAAGCCTACTCAAATGATAATTTCCCACTCCCGAAGGTGGACCAGCTTGTGGATTCCACGGCCTTTCATGGGCTGTTTAGTTTAATAGATACATTCTCGGGATATAACCATGTCAAGATGCATCCCGAGGATGAGGAGAAGACGACTTTCATCACGGACCAGGGTTGTATTGTTATAAGGTGATGCCTTTCAAGTTGTGCTGGGGCCACATTTCAGAGGTTAGTAAACAAGGTTTTCAAGCCCCTCATCGTTAAGACCATGCAAGTGTATGTTGATGACATGATAACGATGACCAAGAAGCCGGATGATCACTTGGTCGACCTCGCGGGGACTTTTGAGTTGTTAAAGAAGCATAATATGAGGCTAAACCCGAAGAAATGCACATTCGGTGTAGCATCGGGTAAATTTCTGGGATACATGGTCAGTGCACGGGGTATAGAAGCAAAATCGTAGAAGATCCGAGCTATTCTGAAATTGAAGCCTCCCAAGACGGTCAAATAGGTGCAGAGTTTAACAGGCCGAGTGGCTGCATTAAATTGGTTCATCTCCCGAGCAACCGACAAATGCCATCTTTTTTTCAAGTTGATCAAGAAGGCAAAAAAAGAAGTCAGCTGGACGGCAGAGTGTGAGGAAGCCTTCCTGCAGCTAAAGCAATACTTAGCTCAGCCCTCACTTTTGGCCAATCAGGTCCCATGTGAGATTTTGTTCCTATACTTAGTTGTTTCTGAGCATGTTCTGAGCTCGGTGCTAGTGCAAGAGGCTGACAAGGTCCAAAGGCCAGTGTACTATACTAGCAAGGCCTTGTTGGATGCAGAGACTAGATACCCGGCCCATGAACTGGTAGCTTTGTCCTTGATTACGGCAGCCCGGAAGTTGTGACCTTACTTTCAAGCTCATCCTATCGGGGTCTATACCGACCATCCTCTAAGGCATATCCTATATAAGCCGGAGGTCTCGGGTCGTTTAGTGAAGTGGTCGGTGGAACTGAGTGAGCATGACATATTATATCTGCCAAGGGTGGCAGTAAAGGGGCAAGCTTTAGCAGATTTTATGGCCGAGTTCGCAAGGCTACATATTTTAGAAGTCATGGAGGCCAATTCGAAATTATCGGTGGACGGTTCGGTTAGTTCACAAGGTTGCGGAGCTGGGGTTGTCTTGCGGAGTAGTGATGGCGAAGAGGTGGTATATATCCTGAGGTTCGACTTCGAGGCAACAAATAATGAGGCCAAATATGAGGTAATTTTGGCCGGTTTAAGGCTGTTCATGGCAGTTGGTATCCGAGATGTAATTGTAAAAGCAACTCTCAGTTGGCCATCCAACAATTAAAGGGAGAGTTTCAGGCCAAAGAGTCAAACATGATGGCTTATATGGCCGAAGTGAAGAAGTTGGTTGGGAAGATGGGCAATGTGTAGTATGAGCAGATTGGCCGGGAAAGCAACCATCAGGCAGACTCCCTGGCACGGCTTGCATCATCAATAAAGTCAGAGAAGCCTAGAAGTTAGAGAAGCCTAGAACTATCCCTTTGGTTTGTCTACAGGTAAAGAGTGTTGGGGAGCCGGAGGTGATAGAAGTGGAAGCAGTAGGGAAGATCTCTTGGATGGACTCGAATAGGAAATACTTGGAGATTGAGGAGACACCTGAAGATAGGAAGGAGGAATAAAGCTAAAGTACTGAAGCTGTAAGTTCTGTCTGATTGAAGGAGTCTTGTGCCGGAGAGGGTATACAATGTCGCTTTTGAGGTGACTTACGACCGAGGAAGCGGATTATGTGCTCGGATAAATTCATGGAGGGATTTATGGGAGTCATGTCGGGGGACAGTCAATTGCGCATAAGGCGCTGAGGCAGGGATTTTTCTGGCCGATTATACATCAAGACGGGATGAAGATAGCTCGGAAGTGTGAGGGATGCTAGAAGAATGCAAACATTCATCATCAACCAGTGGAGCAGCTGACCACTGTAGTCATTCTCTGGCCGTTCGCCCAATGGGGGCTAGACATCATTGGTCCAATTCCAGTAGGGCAAGGGCAGGCTAAGTACGCTATCGTTGCCATTGACTATTTCACCAAGTGGATAGAAGCCGAACCCCTATTTACAATCACGGAGAACAAGGCGACAGACTTTGTAAATAAGAATATCATCTACAGGTTCAGGATTCTTCGGGCCATTATCATTGATAATGGGAAGTAGTTCGATAGTAAGGGTTTCAAGAAGCTCTGTGAAGACCTCTAAATCACCTTGAGATTCGCTTCACCTGCTCACCCAAGTCTAACGGACAGGTCGAGGCGACTAACAAAACAATCAAGGAAAATATGAATGCCCGGCTCGGATCTTGTAAAGGGTTGTGGGTCGAAGAGTTACCAGAAGTATTGTGGATGCATCGGACAACCTACAAGGACTCCACAGAGGAAACTCCCTTTTCTTTGGCCTGTAGTTGCGAAGCAGTTATTCCAGCGGAGATCGGGATGACCACCCACATGGTCCAATATTTTGAGATCGAACAGAATGAAGAGCTCGTAAAGAACCACCTCGATCTAATCGAAGAAAAACGGGAGAAGTCAGCTGTAAAAGTGGTTGTCTATCAGCAGAGAATGACCCGTTTCTACAATAAGAGGGTTCAGACTCGGTCCTTCCTTCCTGGAGATTTGGTTTTTAGGAGTGTTACGTTGAATATTCGAAGACCCGAAGAAGGCTCGTTGGGTGTCAAGTAGGAAGGGTCGTACAGAGTGGTGGAGATAGTAAGACCGGGTACCTATCTTTTGGAACAGTTGGATGGTACCCGGCTCAAGAAGCCCTAGAACGACAAGATACTGAGGAAGTACTTCTAGTAGATCTCTTATTTGAGCCACAAAATCATCGGATGACCAGAAAAGAACCAGGAAATTATTGTAAAGTCTCTCTTGAAATGACCCGTAAAAAGTTGTAAGGAGGGCAGTAGGTCCCTTGAATATGAATAAGACATTCGTTTTTGAATTAAAAAATTTGTCCACTTTACTTATTTATAAATTGATTGTGAAATCCATGTTCAATATTCCTGGGATGTGCTCGATGTGAATGGGTACTTGGTAGCTTGAAATGGCACCAAGCCCGTGGCACGCCAATCCCGGGTGTCATTATCAAACCCCCGGGTGCAAGTGTTCTGACCTGACTCCTTTCACATTTGAGAATCCAGAACGCATCAAGGGATGGAGTACTTGTGGAAAACGTGAAAACCCCTCGTGGCACGTCAATCCTGGATGTCATTATCAAACCCTCGAGGCCGGAGCGTTACTACCTCATGACTCGTATTTTTGAGGAATTGCTCGGGTAAACTCGACCCAGTGAGGTTTCTTCTCATGTACCACCACATCAGGATGGCGAACACGGGGAGGTTTTTCCCTCTTGGGTTATCTGCCTAACCGAGCTTATGTACCATCTCCGGGATGGCAAACACGGGGAGGTTTCTTCCCCCGTGAGTTATCTGCCTAATCGTGACTGTACCACCTTGGGATGGCGAACACGAGGAGGTTTCTTCCCCTGTGAGTTATATGTCTAACCTCCTCGGATTAAGAGAAGCATAGCATGAGGAAGTTTCTGCCCTTATAGTGTTTGCAGACTCCAGAGCCGCCTAGCATGAGGAGGTTGCTGCCCTCATGGCTTTGGCCGCTCACTGATCCGTAGCTTCGATAGTCGAGATAATGAATTGTAAGGTTTAGAATTGTGTTTTGGGGAGGCACCATGTTGGGGTTGGTGCTTGAGCACCAATCCAGGCCGTATTTATGTCTGATTCATGAATATGAACATCCCCTTATTCCATAATATTACTAATGTATGGTTACACCGCTTGTTCTTATATACGTATTCGATCTGATTACGATTAGATTGAAACTAAATGTGGTTTAGTGATATGTATATATTAGACAAAGGCCCGATAATATATAATGCAGTACACAGTTACAAAGTTAGTTTGTAATTGACATTGGGAAGTGTCACTGCTATATGTATATTATCAAACATAGTTCCTGGTCAAGATTTGCTAACACGGGTCGGTTAGTCAAATCCGTTGAGACCAGTACATGTCGTATATCGAGACTTGGTCTGATGGTTTATCCCAATGAACCATGAGTCTATGGAGGCTCGTATAGACGTGTAGGTGTTTATAGTGGATAAACACTGAACGGCTCTCCGAAGATTCTTAATGGAAGGTACACCAACGTCAATAAGAATCTTCTCGGGTTGAGTAGCATAGTGGTCCTTCGACTTGAGACACCACTGTGGATGTATGAGACATCTTCCACACTTAGATGGCAGTCACGTCACCGATCTATTTAGATCATACCTCCGCCTGTTCGTTGGGTGTGGATCGATCCTCAGGATATCCTGTGTGTGTCAAGATAGGATCCGTCAGTTCTGTGTACAGAGCATAGGTAGTCCATATATATTTAGCAGTCTGTTAAATCTGTGGCCACAGTATACATCGGAAGTAAGTTCCGAGTGTTATTTAGAGATTGCTAATAGATACGTCGACGAGATAATACCTATAGAGATTTGACGTTCACATCTATATCTCTGGGATTATCTGGATACCTGTGACGGAGAGATTATACGTATGCAATGACCTCGACCTGTATGATTCAGCTAGTTTATCCGTGATCGTCATAATCTACGGGTGGATAGATTATGGACATGAAATTGGATTTCGTGACGGATATACCTGAATCTAGAGAGTCTCAATAATGAAACATACTCGTAGAGCACTAGAGCAACATTTATGAATAATGATGATTATTTATAAATCGTTTAATCGTTAAACGAAAAATACATGCGAACGGGCCGAACCTTCATTTCCTAATTAATGTGTATTTGTATTTAATATATGATATTATTAAATACACATTAATAAATAGTCAAATAAAGGTATTTGACATATATCATCAATATATGTATTTGAGATATTTAAAGTAAATATAATACATATATTTGATATATTTGTATTTAATTAATTATTTAATTATTTAATTGTTAAATGATTAATATAATTAAAATATAAATATATCACCAAATGATAAAGTTAGGAAATGATTACAAATGTAAATGTTTGACTTTACATTAAAGGAAAAGGTTGTCAAATTGATTTTGACTTCTTAAGATATTTGTTCAAAAATTGTTTGAAAAATTAAAATATCATTTTCCTTTAATTTTGATTAAATTCGGCCACAACACTTGAAATATAAAAGTTATATTTTTCTTAAGTTGCCTTTGTTGACTTAAAATAAATATCAATAAAGTTGTTTTAGATATTTGTATTAACATAAGCAAATTAACTTGAAATGAAATTGATGTATATGCCTTACACATTTTCGGCCAAGGAAGGAAATGTGCACAAGTATATAATGTTTTCATTTCATTTCATTCTTAACCTAATACACTTTAAAGAAAAACTCCATTAATGGAAGCAAAGGAAGCTTGTGAGAAAGAAAGAAGAAATCAAAGAAAGCTTGGATTTTAGTGAGTTTTTCCAACTTGCTATTAGAAAGGAAAATGTTCCTTAGGATCTAGGCTTTAACATATGATGTTCTTAGGTTATTTCTTTCTTTATTCCTTGTGTTTTTGTTGATGGAAGTTTTGATGGAAGTGTTGAGCATGTATGATGAAGGAAGGTTGTGACTATTGTAGTTATAAGCTTTCTTTTGAGGTTTTGGAAACCTTGTTGCTAATCTAGAGTTGTTGACCCACTCTTAGATGACCTAGATTTTATCTTGAGTTGTTTCATTGTGTTTAGACTTTGATTGGATGGAAGAAAGATGATTAAAGTAATTGATTTGACCAATTTGGTCTAATTTGTCCAATTTGAAGAAATTGAAAAATTAGGGTTCATGACCAATTCCAAATTTGGGGCTTTTCATTTATGTTGTGTATTTGGATGTGTATATGATGTATATAAAGTTTCATTTTGATTGGATTACATCTTGATGTGTTTTGAAGCATGAAATGACAAAGTGCACAAATTGGCACCTTTGGGAGGCATTCGGCCAAATGGATAAAATTTGGGGATTTGGTTGCTTTTGGTGTTTTGATGTTTTGAACATGCTAAGTTCATCTTAGAAATGATTTAGAATCATTCAAAATTTATTAGATCAATTTCGGACTAAAATGGACAAAATACCAAAGTAAGGGTAATTTGGTAAATTCACCTAAATATGATTTATTGAATTTTATTTCATAATTTGATTATTGGAATATTAAATAAATATGTTTATTTAGTTAATCCGAGAAAAAGTTTTGAAATCGGAAGATACGATCTTCCGTCGCTTCCGCTGCGTTACCGGATTTAGCCCCTAAAAACCCCTACAAAATGGTATCAGAGCGAGTCTGATTCTAGGCCTCCATAAATGATTAGCTTATTTTATTCAATGTTTAATCATGTTTTCTTCACTCTATACATGCATGTTATAATCTAATTTGATTAGATTTAGGGTGTATGACACTTAATGGAATATCCCCGCTTAATAAGGTTTTAAAGTAACTAGTATTTGGAATACTTGTTTCTTGGTCCGTCTTCTCAATACGGTTTATAAATATCTTTTCGTTGACTACATCCGAGACCGTGCCTCTGCTGTGAGGGTGTAGCTGATAGAAATTTATTTATGCCGAATGTATATTAGATACTAGATAAATTCAAGCGAAAGCGGAATCCTGAACGTGCCCTAGCTGTCAGGGTTACACAAGTAACTTGAGTTTATCATTGACAAGTTTAACCTTGGTACGTCTCCTTGTGGGCCTGCCTTCGCAGCGACAACGAGAAACGGCCAGGACCGGAACCTTGGAGTCACTAGTGAGTGATTGACAATTAGTTGTCTACCTGTGAATATACGTCGGCGAGACCGTGCCTCTGCTGTGAGTCGAAATATATTCATGGGGTCCTCTTCCATTATGGAATTCGATTTAATTATTGAATTCTCGTCTTTCCGTTGGGGATTACGTCATTACGTAAAAATAGTGGGAGGCACTGTTAAGTTTAAAATATTCCATAACTTAGGCAGTGTATGTTATTATGGAAATTGCCGCTTGTTTGTTTCCTTATTCTATAGTAGATAGAATTAAACTTTTATTTACTGCACACATATTTTGATATGTTATCTGACTAGACTCTTGGTTGCAGTCATTCTAGAATAGGTTCTAGATACTACTAGACTAGAGTATTATTAGATTAGTCCAGACCATCGGGAACTGTTGTTCTGATTTTCTTCAAAAATCAAGATGGTTAATGACTTAGTTTCTAAGTCACAACAGATAATCTAGATAGATATCCCTTTTAGGATGTAATACTTTAGAGACAATAGTTTCTTATGCAGTAAGAATTGACTTGAATTAGTTCATGTCTCGAGATTCTTGACTGGCATTAGAAAGCCCTATTAGGTATTTGTTTATCTAGTAATGACGTTTCTAAGCTTTAATTACCTTTAGAGGTAATGTGTATGACACAATTTGCTAATCAGTTATTACAATTGTTGTGAATAGTTGAATGCAAATAGTAAAGCTAAAGAAAGGAGATGCGTATATTTGTGTATAGAAAATGTCGATTTTCACAATACTACAACTATAGGTATTGGATACCAGATCTCCCGTCTAGTTATTTGAAATATTGGTTAACGATTGTTTTGATATTTGATATCGGAACTTGCGACTATTGGATAGTCACTTGTTCTTTATAAACAATTGTTACATATTTTATAATAACTAGTAGTGTCATTGACGTAGAGATAAACATAAAGAGAAATTATTCGGTAAAGTAAATAATTTAGAACGGTGCTTTATGAGTTTAATCATTTAAGCATTGGATGCTTATTCCGTATGGTAAATGATGGTTTGATACTAGATCACACTACACATCCTTATCCATTTAATGAATATTGTATTCAGGAAAGTGATTAACATCTCGTTTAACCAATGATTGTCATTGGACCACCAAATTTATTTAACTGATACATTGGATGTATGTAGTTTTATAAATAATAATTGCTTAAGGTAGTTTTCTTTATTTCGTAACTTAGTTGATGAATTGTCATAACTTAGTTACGTGTTTCTGAAGGAACACATATTGAAAGTCTTGAAAGTATCAAGTACTTTCAATCCGTTCTGATGAAACATAGATTGAACATTTTTGACTTGTTCAAATATATTCAATCTAAAGGTTTTAGAGAATTCTATCCTCAAAATTCATAACATATCTTGAACTGTTCAAAGATCTTTGATACGATCAAACGTATGAATTTAAAGCAATTAGTTCTAAGGTTATTTAGTGAATATGATTCATATTCAATATTGTCTTCCACGATTCCATCTTGATGGAATTGAGTAGTGGGAGCAATCGAATCTTATATGATTTGATTCGTCTGATATTGAAAGTTACCGAATTAGTTTCAATACTCTGGGGGTTGGGGTTATACTCCAGTAACACTAATTCATCTCTTTAATTAATGTTCCATTATTTTCTACAGTTGCATATATGATATGTATAGGTAGAAAATTTGAATCTTGAAAAGTTTGAGATTTCAATCTTTCTTTTATATAATAGTTATATAATGGAAGTTACTTACACCTCGCAGGTATAAGTAAAAGTTTATCGTTTATTCTGTTTAATAGAATATTGTATTCTATTTAATATAATATCTTTCCTACGATTATAAGTATTAAAATCGTTTTATTACTTGGTGTGTAACATCAGATGTTAACTATTGTAGAAAAGACTTGACTTATTGAAGTCAAATGTGTGAATGATAAATTATAAATGGAACTACGTAATTAATAAGATGAAACAACCCTTATACATCTTCCGTACAAGTCCAATAGGATAACAGAATCATTCACGAGTATTTGATACTTAATGGTTCCGTTGTTTTCTTACTGAAGAAAAATTATCCTATAACTTATAATGGAAGCGATATTTGATATCGATTCTGGAAGTTCACCATTGAACCATAGATCTAAGATTGTTCATAACTTACTACGATCAAATTTTGAACTTGATTAAGCTTTCATTATGAATTAGTTCATGATATGTGCTAATTGTTTGCGCAGCGAAAGCATTGTGAGCTTATTAAAGGTTTGACCTTTACAGTATGACAGTGAGAAATGTTATACTCAGCAATCTATTGTAGATTCTGAGAAAACTTATCTCTTGTCACACTAATTGAATAATTAAGATATATTGGTTGATGTTGACATTAAACTGTATATTTTAGCTAAAGAATGCAAAGTGGCGTTTTTGGATGACTTATTCGAATAAGAGATCATTTGTGATTTCCTTGTTTGAAGAGTTCATTCTGGAATGGCCCTAGAGTTTGTGTTCTGCTGAAATCGGGTTTAGTTGTTAGCTTATAGAGCCTATTGTAGACTCGGATAAGTCTTCCAGAAATATGTGTTCTCTATTTTTGATATAGTCAGATTGTCTGATCTTGTCAAAGTATATAGAATACATATGTGATAAAAGGGTTAGTGGGAGCGTACATATTACTTTCTAGTGTTATATATCATAACGACATTGTCATTATTATAGTAATAATGAGATGTTTGTAAGGTAAAAGATTTACCTAAGTCTTCTTTACTCCGTGAAAGCAGTGGGAGTAGTCTCTGTTATATTTGATATAAAGTTTTATATATGATATGAAACTTGGAGACTTGTGAGATACCCCTATTAGTCGTACATTAGATATAATCTAATGAAGGACATAACTAAGCTATCTGTATGACAGTTAGTATAACTGTTGGACAGTTATTGTGTGTCTTATATAAAGTATTCATCTTTCGTAAAGGATGATTCCTTTTTCGAAAGAGATATTGATTAGAATGTCTAATCAATCTTATGTATCATTTGATGATGACATAATAAATACTTTATTATGTGCGATTATCGATGTCGATTTAATCGTAATTGTTACGAGTTATTTGGACATCTTAAAGACCATAGATGGATCTTGAAACACGTTCTTTGTGATCTTTGAGATATTAAGAACGAGTTTCTAATTCATGGAGAATATAGTCTGCAACCATTAGGGTCATATTAGTTTTGAGACTAATTATGACGTTAGACAGTCTACGTCATAAAGAGTCAGAAAAGATGCAGTGGGAGTGTCACGAAGGATTCTACTATTTAGTGGAATCAAATGCAACTTTTGAAGTATTGACTTATGAAGTTGCATAGTGACCTTTTAAATTAGAAGTTTTGAATTGTTATTGTGCTTGCAGTTGTCTTCATAGTATTTTGGATTTGATCCTTAAATACTTGGACAATTCAGTAGCTGTAGCACAATACTGTGAAGCATCAGAGTCATATTAATGTATAATCTAGATTCTACAAAATATGAATGATGCTGACTATGGGAAACGATGGAGTTTGTTTGACAAACTCAATATGTCATAGCGGACTTGTTTTTGCTGCCTACCTCTTAAGTACTGGGTGAGCTTTTGAGGGCCATGTGCATACGATGCACATTGAGACGTGTCTATGATATCGTGGATTGGCACTAGAGCAAGTGGGAGAAATTGTTGGGGTTGGTGCTTAGAGCGCCAATCCAGGCCGTATTTATGTCTGATTCATGAATACGAACATCCTTATTCCATATATTACTAATTTATGGTTGCACCTCTTGTTCTTATATACGTATTCGATCTGATTACGATTAGATTGAAACTAAATGTGGTTTAGTGATATGTATATATTAGACAAAGGCCCGATAATATATAATGCAGTACACAGTTACAAAGTTAGTTTGTAATTGACATTGGGAAGTGTCACTGCTATATGTATATTATCAAACATAGTTCATGGTCAAGATTTGCTAACACGGGTCGGTTAGTCAAATCCGTTGAGACCAGTACATGTCGTATATCGAGACTTGGTCCGATGGTTTATCCCAATGAACCATGAGTCTATGGAGACTCGTATAGACGTGTATGTGTTTATAGTGGATAACACTGAACGGCTCACCGAAGATTCTTAATGGATGGTACACCAACGTCAATAAGAATCTTCTCGGTTGAGTAGCATAGTGGTCCTTCGACTTGAGACACCACTGTGGATGTATGAGACATCCTCCACACTTAGATGGCAGTCACGTCACCGATCTATTTAGATCAGACCTCCGCCTGTTCGTTGGGTGTGGATCGATCCTCAAGATATCCTGTGTGTGTCAAGATAGGATCCGTCAGTTCTGTGTACAGAGCATAGGTAGTCCATATATATTTAGCATCTATTAAATCTGTGGCCACAGTACACATCGGAAGTAAGTTCCGAGTGTTATTTAGAGATTGCTAATAGATACGTCAACGAGATAATACCTATAGAGATTTGACAGTCACATCTATATCTCTGGGATTATCTGGATACCTGTGACGGAGGGATTATACGTATGCAATGACCTCGACCTGTATGATTCAGCTAGTTTATCCGTGATCGTCATAATCTACGGGTGGATAGATTATGGACATGAAATTGGATTTCGTGACGGGTATACCTGAATCTAGAGAGTCTCAATAATGAAACATACTCGTAGAGCACTAGAGCAACATTTATGAATAATGATGATTATTTATAAATCGTTTAATCGTTAAACGAAAAATACATGCGAACAGACCGAACCTTCATTTCCTAATTAATGTGTATTTGTATTTAATATATGATATTATTAAATACAAATTAATAAATAGTCAAATAAAGGTATTTGACATATATCATCAATATATATATTTGAGATATTTAAAGTAAATATAATACATATATTTGATATATTGTATTTAATTAATTATTTAATTATTTAATTGTTAAATGATTAATATAATTAAAATATAAATATATCACCAAATGATAAAGTTAGGAAATGATTACAAATGTAAATGTTTGACTTTACATTAAAGGAAAAGGTTGTCAAATTAATTTTGACTTCTTAAGATATTTGTTCAAAAATTG
Source organism: Zanthoxylum bungeanum (assembly GCA_019454045.1). Lineage (NCBI taxonomy): Eukaryota > Viridiplantae > Streptophyta > Magnoliopsida > Sapindales > Rutaceae > Zanthoxylum > Zanthoxylum bungeanum. The sequence continues at coordinate 62,636 of SKCR01030723.1, read as the reverse complement.
TTTGAAAAATTAAAATATCTTTTTCCTTTAATTTTGATTAAATTCGGCCACAACACTTGAATATAAAAGTTATATTTTTCTTAAGTTGCCTTTGTTGACTTAAAATAAATATCAATAAAGTTGTTACCTCCGATGTACTAACCATGTCACCTCCGATGTACTAACCATGTCATGTCTCCACTTTTTATTTTAGCTGACGCCCGGCAAAGGGACGCCTACCCCGGGATCCGCGGAGCCTCAGAGGTTGAAGTTCTTCCCTTATGATTAAGTCTCGTCTATTCCTCAGCTCAAAGCTGAATTTATTCTGCCGCCGAGGCTATATATTCCTCAACTCGGGGCTGGATTTGTTCCGTCGAGGCTATATATTCCTCAGCTCGGGGCTAGATTTGTTCTGACGATGCTATTTATTCTTCAACTCAGGGAGCTTGGGGCTGGATTTATTCCGCCAAGACTGTATATTCCTCAGCTCGGGGCTGAATTTGTTCCACCGAGGCTATATATTCCTCAGCTCGGGGTGGATTTTTTCATCAACTCAAGGCTGGATTTGTTCTACCGAGGCTATATATTCCTCAGCTCGGGGTCAGGTTACGTCCCACCGAATGAATCATCATCAACCTGGGGATGGAGCATCTTCCCCATGAGTAGATGTCGAAATACTCAGTGACAGAGTATGCAAGGATGACGAGATTACAAAAGGCGATCTGATTGGCAGCCGAGGTAGTTTTCTCTATAACTCCTGAAGCCGAGCAGCAACTGGTTGGCCAGCACACCTCCAACTTTATAGTTCCCGGTACCAACTCGCTCAACTCGTTGAAACCGAGAACTAGGGGGCATATGTTGATGGTGTTTTTAAGACAAGTATTTGAGCAGCCCAGCCAAGGGCAAAAATGGATTTTCTCCTTCTGGAAAGATGGACAAACAGATGTTAGTGGTCATTCCTCGGCCAGGGAGAGAATCCGGACCCAGTTTCCCGGATCTAATCACAGAGGCCGACAACATCAGATCCGAGGCCAACCATAGTAGCCCGATAACTCGGTTCAGTTCTATCTTTTCCCTGGATCGGGATAATGAGCTTGGATATTGTAGGCATTGCATTTTAGCATGTGAAACCCGATGATGAGTCTCAGTTGGAGGCACTACCTTTTTAGCTAAGGATATTGCGGGAAACGGAGGTCGGAAGGGGAAATTCGGAGTAAGTATGTCATCAAGTTCATTCCACAAGTTCACTGTCTTCGTTAGTGCTGCGTTCGTTACTTCGTTCGAACCTCAGGCAGATTGCGGACGTTCGTGCCACGTTCTAACTGGCGTTCGAACGGAGTCGGTGTTTCTGGTTTTGCTGCTAGCCTCGCACCCCAGCCCATTTAGCCCCCCAAAGCCCATAAAACACATCCCAATTTAATTAAATTAAACATTAAATTAAATAAAATATTTAAACCATTTGCCAATTAAATAAAACACAAAATATAATCATACCTATTAAAGATAAATCAAATATATTATTTCCTAACTACACAAATCACATACTAAATTAAAAAGATATTATGCCTAATTAAAATCAATCCTAACCAATTAAAACCAATCAAATATTTGACTTCCTAATCTAATAAGATATCCACCAATTTAGATTAGTTGACTTCCTAATCTAGCCAAATTTGTCCCCCCTCAATCTTTGACTTTCCTTGCTCAACACCAAATCAAATCCCTTCCTTGTGAGACAAGGTGAAGCCCTAGCCCTCCTCTATATAAACAACCCCTAACCTAGCCACCCCTCCTCTCCAATCTCTCTAGCTCATACACACAATTCACACAAGAATTATAGCAAGAAATCCTAGACATCACAAGCATATCACTCCCTTGATCATTACCCTCACACCACCGAAAATCACACCAAAATAACCCCTAACCATCACCAAAAATCACACAAAAACACAACAACCTAAACCACTCCCAAAACAGTCCTTAATCCCTTAAAACGGTAACCTAAAAGACACTTACAATCCTTGAAATAACCCCACAAAAAAAACCACACCAAAAAGAACATCAAAACAGTCCACCAACAATAAGCAAAAAATACAGAAGGAACGGAAGCAAAACCGTAAGGAAACAGCAGCAAAATGGAGTCGGAACAGTAGCTCGAGTGGCCGAACAGCGAAGGAAGAGGCAAACCAGTGAACCAGAAGAGTTGCGGAGCGTTACCCCTTTCGATCTTCGTGAAACGTGAGTCCGAGAGACAGCTTAAAAGGTTAGACCTGAGGGTATTTTTTACACTCAATCCTATTTAATTTCTGGTCATTTATTTTTGATTATATTTTCTGCATTTGTGGCATTTGTTGTATGCATGACGTGTGTTGTGGGTATTGGATGAATGGAGGAGTGTCGTCTCTTGTGGTATATAGGATGGAAACCCAGACGTAAATTCTATAGCCGAATCCGAATGGACGGTAGTGCGGTCTGTACTTGGGACACAACTCCACGTACCACTTAAGTAAACGGCACCTTCTCTCGTTTTGTGTTGCTATTGGTTTATTTAATTCCCGTCATTTTAATTCTGCATGTCGTTCATTCCCATATGATACGATCGAGTGCATGGGCTTAGTAAGTACGATGAAAGGTTCCCTAATTGGAGGGTTAAAATCCTTCACCACGATGCTCTGCCGCACCGATTGATGTGTGTTCGGTTGAATGCGAAATACGTTCAATCGGACATACTTAGTTGATATGATTGTCTTTATTTTCGTATGCATGATTCAACCGAGCGCATGGGCTTAGTAAGTGCGATGTGAGATCCCCTATGGGGAAGGGCTAAAGCCTTTTACCACGAGGCTTTGCCGTGCCGGTTGATGTGTGTTCGATTGGATACAAGATACGTTCAATCGGGCACATTATGTTTAATATTATTGCTTTTCATTCTATGTATGCATGATTCAGTCGAGCGTATGTGCTTAGTATGTTGGCCTAAATGTCCTCTCTTTGAGAGATCAAGAGCCCCAAAAGGCCACCTTTACGGCAGTACTTCGCTGCGCCCCATTTATTTTGTCGTTTGTGTATTGCGTCCCATTTCATGCATCAGGTCTGTTCCCGTTCGAACGCGTTTACGAACGCAACTCGAACGCGCATGGATTTTGCCTTGTCATGCATCAGGTCTTGCTTATGTTCGAACGCGTTAACGAACACCATACGTACGTGAGCATTCTGTTTCATTTCCGTTCGAACGCGTTCACGAACGCCATACGAATGTGAGTATTCTGTTTCATTTCTGTTCGACCGCGTTATCAAACGCCATACGAACGCGAACCTTCTGTTTACCATTCGAACGCGTTATCAAACGCTACGCGAACGCACATGCACTTTCTTAGTCTTATTATGCATCAGGTCTGGTTCCGTTCGAACGCGTTTAAGAACGCTACACGAACGCGAGTACACTGTATTGAGTCATCACATGTGTATTTGTATCCATATTGGTTGTCCCCCTTTGTATCCCGTCACAACATGTTTATCCTATAGGTTATATCATTCACTTTTGTATTGACTTAATGCGTTGTAATTCATGTACCTACGCCATGATAACATTCGAGTATTATTTCTTGTGGTATATCGGATGGAAACCCAGACGTAAATTCCGTAGCCGAATCCGAATGGACGGTAGTGCGGTCTGTACTTGGGATACAATTCCACGTACCACTTGAGAAGGTGCTCACATGTGTGCTTGTGTGGTTAGTATGTATGCTTGTGTTTTCCTGAATGTAATATGCAAATGAAGTTGTATGTTCGTTGCTATTTTGATATATGTTAAGCATACAATTTTAAATGTAAGATATATGTGAAATGTGTACATAAGTTTTATTTTGCATATGAAAATTTAGAAGCATGATACTCTTGGAAATAAGTGTTACTTAAGCTTGATTAAATTATTACATAAATCCTTTCATCACAAGTGACATAAGTAAGGGACCATTCCGAACCCAATGGTTTGAGGTCTTCCCTTGCGAGGGGCGAGTGCGGCCTTAAATTTTTGTCCCGGTTCACACCGGGTGGCGACTCCATATTATTTAGTATTTCCCAACTAGTGCCGCGAGCCTAGAAACGGCGTCGCCCAGGTCCTGTTGTCCACAGATATTCTGGGTCAGGACGGGAGTAGTTTGGGTAGATTGGAAGATCATTTGGTCGACCTCTTGGAGTCTGACGTGTGATCATGGATATCATACAAGACCTTTCCAGGCTGTCATCATTAATGATAAAGTATGGCAGTATATAAAGCGGCGTGATGTGACAGGAAATTAAATGGCATGATTGCTCTCGGCGAGGCAGTTGGGGCAAAGAGCACGTCAATTCGCTGGAAACCCGTGTGGCTGATGTCATAGAGATATGAGAACAATGTCACATTTTCCTTAGTATATAAGGAGAGGGTGATCTCATTTATGAGGGTTGGAAAAAATTTCATTTGAACATTATTTGTAAGAAACACTGAAAATAGAGCAAAAATAGCTCAGGTTCCATTAGACCCTCTTAAAAAACGGGTCGGCCGAGCTCGGTTTGGTAATAAAAAAAAAAAAGCAATACCCCATGGACGTAGGCTGGATTTGCTCCGCTAAACCACGTAAACTCTCTTTGTCGATTTTGTGTTTGCTTTGTCTTTTGCTATTTTTGTTTTTGGTCTCACATAACCAAACAAATTCAAAATTGGAGGAGGATTGTCCCAGGAGAGTTATCCTGAAACTGCCCCCAATGGACGAAAATCACCCGTCAACAGTCACCCCTATCAATTTTGATCTCTTTAATTTTACAGATTTTATGTTATAACCTACTTATGTTTATAGTTTCTCTAAAATATTTTAGTTGAACCAAAATTCTGCTTCTGACGCTAATTAAAAACATTAATTCAAAAGAAGAAAAACAAATTTTCCTAGCATAAGAGTTTTACAAACTCTAAACTATGAAATTAAAAAAGTAATGATAGAGCTGTAAACTCTTCGGATATATTACTTTGTAGAAATTAATATCGCATATATGACCTGATGTTTTCATCCCATCAATACAATAATTTGATGTATATTTAATAAAAATGTGCTAATTAGTAATGTGAAACGAAAAGAGGAAACTAAAGCCAATGGCGGAGCCACATGTATGTAAGCGGAATGACGAAATTTTGTTAAAATGTCATTCGTAAATAAATGAAAATTGTGGTTTATTAATGAGATAATGTTGATTTGTATCCATTAAAATGAAGAATATCACCACTCTTTGTGAAAATTAAATTTTACCTAGAGGCAAAATGAATTGACGAATCGAATTTATGTTGAATCATAAACGAATCGAATTAAAATACGATGGATTCATAATCAATCCATTTACTAAACGAATCCTAAAATCATGATTCGAAATCACTCGTTTAATAAATGAATTCTAAACGAATATTCATATAGTTATAACATAACTCAACAACACACACACATATATGAAAAATACAATTAATGGATTTGCTAAATATGACCTATCAAAACTAAGCAATATTATTTTTCAAAGGCAATTGGTATCGACTTCTCGAACTTATTTAAATAATAATAAAAAATAATAAATGAACTTAATCGAATTAATCTATTTATTAAAGAAATCAATTGTTTCAAACCCTTATATTCTATAATACTAATCGAGTCGAATGAATAAATAAATTTGTGTTGTTGCTAATTTTACCCTCACAAAATGAAAGTTCCGGTCACGCTACCTACTAAAGCTATAAAATATTTTTATAATTAATGTGTGATTATGATTATTATATGATAGGATTTGAATGGGAGATCATTAACAAATTTGGAAGAAGATCTTCAGATTTGGAAGGGGGATCAGTTTTTGGAATGAGAAGCTTTAGTTTTGGAAGCATGATCGTCGTCCTTAATACCTATAAATCCATAATAAAATCTTTACATGCAATTAATCCTCTCAATAGCACATGGCATGATCCCCAAGTATCTTCATTTTTATACGATTAATTAGAACAATAAATTGAAATAGACAAATTAACTAACAAATCAGAAAATAAAATTGTACAAATCATAGCTAAAATAATAATAATAAACTAATAAAATTGGACAGATAATTAATTAAAAACTATATATTATAATTAACAACTATATATATTCCCTTAACACACTTTCTTTTCCACCTCACAAGCCAAAATCAGTGCATTGGCTCCATCAACAACTGGTCAGAGGTGTTTACGGTTTGCAATGTATAAACTTAAACTTTAAATATTGGTATGTTTTTTATATTCTCTAGACTTTAATGGATTTGATTTTCAAGTATCTTAATAGAATTTATAATTCGGATTTGAATTTTAGGGAGGTAAATAATTAAAATATATTTAGATTTGTCAATCCCGTTATTTTTAAAAGAAAAAAATATATAAAGTCTAATAATAAAAAAAATAATGTAGACAAACTTAGATTTTTTTTTTTTTTTTTTTTTTTGGTGAATACAACTTATTTTTCTATTCCCACAAATTATTCTAAAATAAAAGTATGTAAAACAAATGTCGAAAACCATGGATTAACAAAAACATTTGTGCAATTTTGTTCGGGTTGCATGCTTATGAACACAAATGTCGAAAACCATGTATTAACAAAATTTTTTTATTTAAAAAAAAAGAAGAAAAGATATACCTCCTTAATCATGATATTTTGAGAGATCAACAACCTCACAAAACAATAATTAAGTTGTAATCTTAATTTTCTGGTGTTATTTATTAAACAATAACTGTGATATTGAATTTTATTCATATTGAAAAATAAATGTAATACATTTTTTTAATATTTTGATAATAATTAAAAGCTAAAAATGGTTTTTACAAAAATACTATTTTTTTTCCATATCAAACCATCCGTAATTAATTGCAAAATAGAGAAAGGATCAATTCACAAGCCCTATTATAAATATTTCAATCTCATTACTCGGAAGCCATAATCCCGTCCATTTTTTTTTATCTCAACAAGCTTATTTGCTATCTAAATCATCAAGACATGGCAAAAATTGCCAAAACTCTCTTGTTGATATTCTCTGTTTTGTACATCACTGGCATGGCCACAGCATCCACAACAATTGATCCTTCTGGTGCCATTGAAACGTCAAGCAAAACTCAACGTAGCCCGCGGCATAAGGCGCTGGCTGCCTTGTCTCTGAGCCTATCCAGGACCAAGTCCGCCGAGTCATTTGTGTCAAATCTGACAAAACACAAGGGCTTGAAGCAAAGGGAGAAACAGCCAACTGAGGACTGCTTGCAGTTTCTGGGTGATTCTATTGACCTCATTAGGGACTCGGTTCAGGAGCTGAGGAGCTTGCGTGGTGGAGCAAGTGGTCGGGACTTTTTGTGGCACATAAGCAACGTACAGACCTGGGTTAGTGCTGCTCTGACTGATGATGACACTTGTCTTGATGGGTTCGCAGACAAAGCCTTGGATGGTCAAGTGAAGGATTCAATTAGGGTTAGGGTTACAAATGCAGTTCAGGTTACCAGCAATGCACTAGCATTGGTTAACCAGCTTGCTAAAACACATTGAGAAATGATAAAAGTTTGAGCAATCTTATAATATGTTTTGTCACTCTTAATATTATTAATTATCTATTGCGATCAATTCAAAGATTTATTGTGACTCAATCTTTATCGATTAATTAGATTTCCAAACTACAACAGTATCATTTTCTTTTGAAAAATGATTTTGAAACAATAACTGTGAACTGAATCAAAGAAGCGATTTAATCCAAGAGCGTTTGCTTTAGGTGGAAGTGATTTAGAGAAAATCCTGCAGTATAAACATTAAATTAATTAAAACTTTATCAGTTTAATGAATTAATGTTCATATATAAATATATAAAAGTTGAATGATTCTTCAGTAATCTATCTCATAATCCGTAGTTATGTTTGTTTTTAAAAATTATATTGACAAATTAACAAGAACTATGATTTTGAAATAGACAATTTAATTTACTAATTAAGAATAATTTTACACGCAACATCTATATCCAGATACCTAATTTCTGTTTTATCCCCGGAAGAAAAAGAATACTTGGTGGATCAAATTTTGAAATAATTTTGGTACAGAACCAGAAAATTGACCTAAATATTAATTAATCACATGGTATTGAAGCAGATTGATACCGGCTGTACATATTTAATTGATGCAGTAATTTAATTAACCAATTCCAAATAATTAACCCAAACATTTCACAATCTATGCTTTATGATCTATAATAGACATATATCATAATCCAATCCATTTCAATGCAAGAAATAACAACTAGTTTAATGGCACCCAATTCTTACCATGAGTTCTGTAACATCCTCAATCCGGAAGATATTACCGGCAGGGAATAGGCCGTACTATCTCCCTGAGCCACAAACCATCTAACTGATCAATACTGTTAAATTCATCACAAACACACGTTCATGCATATGGTCCAATGCTCAACTCAATTCTCATAAAAATGTATCTCAAGTTTCCATACAATGAACTCAAAAATACAATACACTACAAATTTGATATTTGACACACTCAAAGACTGATATTATGCAATGTATATCATGCAACTTTTACTCGACTCTGACTATGCTGCCTTCTAAACACAACCTGGTGGACTCAACACCCAAGTGACTGCCAACAGTATCCATCCTCTCGAGCCCGTCCTTCAGATTTGCCTGCAAAACAAAATATTGAGAGTGGAGGGTTAGGTCGTTTGAATGACCTAGTGAATGGGCAGTACAAAAACGAAACTGATATACTTTATAAAATCCATGGTTCCAAAAATAAAATCATTTCAAGAATCAGACTCTCTCTTCTATTTTGAAATATTTCCTAAAATTTAACTAAATCGTAAGTTCTCTTATTCTCTTTAAAAAGTCATGTCTCAAAAGTCCATCTCTGAATTTATAAATTATAAAAATCAGGATTTTCTGTCCAAAAACCTTGTTAAAAACATTCACAAACTCATATGTAAAATCATCAGTAAAATCAACTGTAAATATGTACAATAATCATGTGGTCTTGTACGCATAGTCCCCTAACCACTAAGCCAGTAAACAGTGGTCTTATCAGTGCCACCAACCTGTCTCTGAAAATCTGGGTCTAGGGGCCTCGCTATCCCACTAGCCTAATACCCAGGATCTAGAGTCATCGTCATCTCTAGTCATGTATCATGTGTGCACATGTCTATATCCGGTATCAATACTGATACACATCAATACCATATTCGTCAATTCTATATCTGTATCAAGTTACATCTGAGGTGAGTTTTTCACTCATGCCTCCAAAATCATAAATCCATATCTTTGAAATCATTTTCATCATCAAATCGTTTATCTGAAACCAAGCTTTATAAAAAAATAAATAAAAAAAAATAAAAAAAAAAACTCAAATCATATATCTCATTCACATGAAATCACCATTTTAAGTAAAATAAATAAATCACTGATCTGCAAAATCATATCATAAATCACAATTAAAAACTCTAAATAAATACTCTCTATAAGAGAAAAATATCCACTCACGTTGCTACGGAAATTTGGGTACGGTATGCGGTATAGGTAATCTCCAAGTGTCCGGCCGATGATCTAATGCCAAAGAAATCATTAGTTTTTCTTGTAATAAATAGAAAAGTATATACAATCAATGGTTGATGTTTATGCTTATAGTATAACTTATCATGCGTCTATACATCTATACGAAGCCCTCAGAGTGCCCCCAAATATCTTACGATAAAAATGGAATGATTTAAAATATATCCTGGAAATATACCATGCGTCGCGATGCTACCCACCTGGAGTCACGACGCCTCCAGCCCAGTACAAATCCAGAACCCATTTTTTTCCTCACAATACGACTCTGTTTTCCAGGACTGAAATTATAATTTCATTTCATATGCCATTTCCTCAACATCACACAAGCTACAACCATAAAAAATACATTACATATCATCAATTTCACTCATAAACACTAACTCAAAACCAAATCATAATCATTTATAAACCCCAACTCAAATTTACACTTAGGAATTTCACAATTTGGAGGGTTTCTCAAACCATTCTTTTCCAACTCAAAAATCATAATTACATCACCAACATAAGCTACCATCACCCTTTCAAACATCAATCCATCAAAATTCAATAAATCAAAGTTTGGGTTTAACTTTTATCACCTTGAATCAAATTGTTTCTTCATAAATAGAATTCCATAGGCTTCCTTTCATCATTTCTAGGCTTGCATGTGGCTTTAGAGCACTTGGTATTGAGTAGAAATGGTGGGGAAATTCTGAAATCTTGGCTATGAAGTTGGCTTGATGAATAAAGAAGAATGGAAGAGAAGAAACGTTTTGTGGGTGTGTGGGAAATTTAGCATTTTCCTTCTTTATATACTTCTAGCCTTTAACACTTATGATACATTTTTTGACATTTGGTAATAATACTTAACTAATGGCAGTAAGTTTTAGCATTGATAAATATTTACTAGATATAATGGCACTGGTCCAAGTCTCGCAATTCTTACCGGATCCTAATGAATTAACCATGGCATTATAAACATTACTACTATAATCGGGCCTTTTGTCATTTCTAAATTTATTCGCTACTGCTCAAGGAAAAATTTTATTTCCTACCACCCAATTACCAATCCAATCGGTTATGAGATTTGGAGTCATTACAAGTTCCAATTCCAAATTTCTTATTTTTATAAGAGATTTTAACAACTGAACTAATTAATATTATGTTTTAACTAGCATCGAGAGTGCTGGTCTTTTCTCAAATATTTGAAAGTAGATTTTAATGTAATTATAAATATCATTAAAATAATTAGAAAAAAATTTGTAGCAAAAAATGCCCAAGAAATACTTACAAGCCTATATAAATATTGAGTACCTGAATTAGGGGTGGTAATTTGGGTCAGAATTCGTTTATTAGTTCAAAACTTAGATTTAAGTTCTAATTTATCTTTAAAAAAGTACATGTGAAAAAATTAATTTCTAAATCTATCACCTAATTTCACCAGACATTAATTCGTCACTTCTATTATTACTTTGTCATCACCCAATGTTTACTATTTAAATCATGAATTGACAATAAAATTATTATATACCATTTAAATTGCATGAATTCATCACGTAAAATAGTAAAAATATATAAAGTTATTGTGTTATATATTATCTGGATTTTTTAAGAGTAAGTTCGGGATTCGAAAGATTATAAAGAGCTGATCATAGGCTGTGACTAAATTTAGCATGGAATTGGAAAGACTAATTCAGTTACGTAAATTTGTAATGAATTTTGAACGTGCTCCAAACCGACCAAATTCCTTTCTACACCCTTTTAAAAAATATATTAATATATATTATATATATATATATATATATATATATATATATATATATATATAATATATATATATATATATTAAAGCACAATAGTGTGTGAAAGAGAATATTGTAACGAATGGTTAGGAATAAGAGGAATAGTGTATCCAAATGCATATGTTTATGTGTGTAGGCATTACATTTTTGCATATCAGCCCGATGATGATGAGTCTCGTATGGAGACACTACCTCTTTAGTTGTGAAAGCCGCGGGAAACGGACGTTGGAAGGGTAAAGTTGGAAATTACTATTTTGTCAGATTTAACTCGATTGTTTCGCTTCGGGTTCGCTTGTTGGACCTCTGTTTTAAAACACCCAAACTCATTAAATCACATCCAAAAATAATTAAAACCTTTAAAACAAATCAATCACATCCAAATAATTAAATATTTAAAACAAATCTCACAATTAAATAATTAAAACAAATTAAATTAATTAAAACACATGACACAAATTAAATCACCTTCCTAATTAAATTAAATCCCTTTCCAAAAATACATAAATCACTTCCACCCCAAATTAAAAGATTTCCTTATACATACTAAATTAAAAGATATCCCCTTTAAACACACAAATCATATTCCTTCTCCAATAAGGTAAACCTCCATCCCTTTGCCTATAAAAAGAGGCATTCACCCCCTTATCAACCCTGGCTGGCTCATTATCACGAAAACACATCAAAATATACCACAAGGCACAGCGACGCCCTTCAAAAAACCAAAGCTACACTCACAAACCGATCAGCCCTACACGTCCATAAGCTTCACAAATCTGCCACGCCACCCACACAGCCCTTCAACGCCATAACACACAGCACAATAACACACTGCCCCCCCCCCCCACTTCGTCAGCCACACAACAACTCTTTTCAAGCGCACTCAGCCCCTCAAACCACGCCTTACTCAAAGCCACCTGCCCTTGCCACTCTCCAAAGACACCACAAATAGCAACACGTAGACCAGCCCTTGACCACACAAGCCCTTCACACCCCTGACCTCACCTCCACTCACGCCACCTTGCTCCATTAACCGACTCACCCCTTCATTGACCAAAACTTCCCCTTTGCTCCACTCAGCCAACTCACGTAGACCAGCCCCATCACGCCACAAAACCAGTCACACATTGCCGCTTCAATAAACCAATTGCGCACATAAGCCCTCCACGCATATCAGCAAACTTCACGCCTGGACCTTCAACAGCCCTCCAAGCATCACAACCACCTTCACGCCTTGACCTACAACAGCAAGCCTATTAATTGACTCACGTAGCCCTTAAGACAGACACACAAAAAATTATCCTTAAATAGCCCACGAAAACTGCCCTCTAACAAACCTTCAAAACTGGCACCCCGAAACTGCCCAAAAAATCCATTAACACACCCGAAACAGTGACCAGAAACACCACGAAAAAAGCAGCAAAACGGAGTGAAAACAGCGACCAAATAGCAAAACAGCGAGCTAAGACGTTGGATTAGTGAACCAGAAAAGTTGCGGAGTATCGACCTTTCCGACGGCCGTGTAACGCCCTTTCTTGATACGACAAAAGAGGTTAGACCTGAGGGCACCTTTTTACTTTTTTATCTTTTGTTTATTTTATTTATTTTAAAATATTATTGCATGAGAGTCATTTGAGGTATGATGTGATTGTTGGATGAGCGAGATATGTGTTCCCTTTTGTGGTATATAGGATGGAAACCCGGACGTAAATTCCGTAACCGAATCTGAATGGACGGTAGTGCGGTTTGTACTCGGGATACAACGCCACATACCATTTAAGAGACACGTATTTCGTCTCATCCAAACTTGTGTGTGAGCATGTTGTAGTTCATAGATTATTTGTTATTTATTTATGCATGATTTAGTTCTTTAATTTCTCATAAGTGATTTAGTTTGCGTTTATGTTAAGGTAGTCATTTATTTGTTCTTTGCATTTAATGGTTCAACATGCTCATTGTGTGATATCGTGTTTGCCATTCAAAGACTTACTTTCAAGCATGCAAACTTAGAATAGGATTTATTTAGCAAATGCATGTTAGATCTAAATACCTTTGAGCATGATTATTGAGTAGACTCGATTAAATTATTGCACAAATCATATCATCACAAGTGACATAAGTAAGGGACCATTCCGAACCCAACGGTTTGAGGTCTTCCCTTGCGAGGGGTGAGTGCGGCCTTAAATCTTTGTCCCGGTTCACACCGGGTGGCGACTCCATGTTATTTCGTACTCCCAACTAGGTCGCGAGCCTAGAACAGCGTCGTCAAGTTCTGTTGTCTATAGTCTGGCGACTCCACTGAGGATTTAGAGAATTGGCCTCGAAATCATGTCTTGTGATGTGTATGATTTGCGCTTTAGTTGACCGTTTCTATAGTGGGTTGAGGGGGTTTTAACCAAAGGCACTGTTAAAGCTAGGTGATGACTTGGTGTTTTCCTTCATTCACTACCCTTCGGGGAAAAGCTGTGAAAGCACCTAGATAATCATTATCTGTAGCTCGTTGTGACAGACTAGTTTGGAAGACTCGTTGTTTATTCCTGACACCAAGCGATAAGAGCCTAAGGGGCTCGGGTACTTAAGAGAGCCTCGCTCCACCCTCCCTCTGGGGAATCTACAACGGGAAATCCATTCGACAGTCCGTCACACACCATAACTCGTTGGCACGTACCGTAAGGTATAAAAAAGGTACACTCACTTGGTCGCTTGAACCTGTAGACAACAGAAACTGGGCGACGCAAGCTCCGGGCTCGCGGCCCGGTCGGGAGTACGGAGTAGCCCGCGGGGGACTAAACCGGAGAAATAAAATGGAGTCGCCACCCGGTGTGAACCGGGAAAATGAGATTTAAGGCCGCACTCACCCCTCGCAATGGAAGACCTCAAATCGTTGGGTTCAGAATGGTCTCTTACTTATGTTGTTTGTAATGAATGGATTTGTGCAATATTAACCAAGTCTACACAACATGCTTAAGAACAACTTATTACCATGCATAAAACAACATCATGTTAAACAACCTAATCATGCATAGGAAAATAAATATCATACTAAACGACTACATCATACTTAGAAACAACCAACTAATCATGCATTAAACACCATGCTAAACAACCTAATCATGCATAGGAAAATAAATATCATACTAAACAATTAAATTATGCTCAAGCACAACCAACTAGTCATGCATAAAACTATAACATATTAAACATTCTAATCATGCATAAAGCAATAATAAACTTAAACGACTACATCATGCTTAGAAAATAAATAACGGAAATAAGATAAAAGGGTGCCCTCAGGTCTTACCTTTTAAGTCGCTTTCCGGGGTGCGTTCCACGGTGCCGGAAGGGATATCATTTTGCTGTTTTCACTGGTCCGCGGTTTCTACTGTTTTCACAGGTTCACCATTTTCTCTATTTTCACATGCAGTGTGAGGGCTGGTGAGGTACGGTTTCAGGCAGTGAGATGTGGCAGTGAAGGGTTTTTGCGCTGAAGGGTTTGTTGTTTTCGTGAGAGGGTAATTTGTGGGCAATGGTCAATGAAGTATTTAGATTTGTTTAGGGTTTTGTATGTGTGTTTGTTTTGATCGGTGGACTGCTAGGTTTGTGGGCTGCTGTGCATGGAGAGAAGGGAGAGTGAGGGACGCTTTGAGTCTGGTTATCACGTTGTTTTGGGCATGTTGTCACGGTGAAGAGCTGAGAAAGATTAGGTTTAGGGTCGGCTAGGTTGGAGGATGCTGCTTGCTTTGGTTGAGGTCAGTGACTTGTTGATGTCTTCTGCATGTTAGCGTGAGAGAGAGCTGATCTCGTGAGTGGTGGGGTGTTGTGAGTAGGTTGCGTGGAGAGTGTGTGCGCTTAAGGGGCTGGTCAGTGGCGATGGAAGATCGAGCTCCAGCTAGAGGGGCGTGTCAGGTTTTGAGTGAAGGCAGGTGCGTGAGTGGAGGGAAAATAATAGAGGTGGATGGGCAATGCATGGAGGAAAGAATGGGCAGTGCATGGGTTGGCAGTGTATGGGTGAGGTGAGAATGGGCAGTGCATGGGTTTTTGTTGCTTTGTGGTTTTTTTTTTTTTTGGGAAAGTGGAAATGGGGTAGTTCACGTGGGATATTAGAAAAATGGAGGGAAATTATTTGTTATTTTATGAAAGGTGGTGGATGGGGTATTGGTTATTATTTTTGTTATTTTGTATTTGGAAGGTGGCAAGTAGGGGTTGTTGAAATGTGTTGCTTTGTTAATTAGTGTTTGAAGTGTGCTGGAAATGTGGGGTTTTGTTTTGGTGTGTGTGTTTGTAGGGGATGGATTTGTGAAGGAGGGGTTGTTAAATTTGGTTTGTGGAATTTGTTTTGTTGTTGATTATTTAATTGTTTGTGTTTTAATTATTTGTTATTTTTTCTGTTAAAATTGTTATTCAATTGGTTTGTATTTTTTAATGGTTTGATTTAGTTTGAATTTATTTAATTGGTTGGTGATTTTTATTTTTGTATGGAAGTTGAAGGGTCACAAGCATGAAAAATTAGAGAGAGATGATAGGCACGAAAAGGAGCGAGGATAAGGTTCCGGGTGGAGGGTAATCTTGAAACGGAAACCCGACGAACAAACCCGAAGCAAAACAAGCGAATTAGATCCACAAAACGTCAATTCTTGACTTTCCCTTTCCGACGACCGCTTTCTGCAACTTCCGCAACTAAAAAGTAGTGCCTCCATACGAGGCTCATCATTGGGCTGGTATGCAAAAATGCAATGCCTACAGAACCCTTGAGTTGGGAGTCCTAGTTGTGGGTAATCCTTCGTCAAACGAGAGCCTTTGTCCACACTCCTGTAAACCCACATGTGAACCATAGTTGTATGACCTATAGGGACCACCTTTTATGCTTTTGATAACCCCATGCATATTATGTCTCATACATCCCATGCATCTCATGCATACATGCATCATGTTAAACCTCGTGTCTTAAAAGCCATCATAGATATCCGTTGGGTTAGAAAAAAGTAAGACTTGTCAAATGAGAGTTTAGCAAACATTGACATCGGGAAAAAGGAAATCGAGAAACAGAGAACTTTACTGCAAGGATAGAAAGACCATGGTGGGCCTAAAAAGAAAAAAGAAAAAAAAAGAAAAAAAATTGTTTGTTTTTAGTCCTTGATAGTTAGACATAAGTCTAATGATGAAATTGATTGCTTTAAGGTGAAACCTTAGAAACAATATATTCTTGATGTGCTTTTATCTGATACTTTGAGTGATTGATCTATGTTAGACTCGTAAGCACTTGATTATGGTTCTTAGCAGTGAAAACCTGAGTAGTTAGCAAAGTGACTAGTTGAAGAAATTGTAGGTCGGTGAATGACTGTTCGCCTAAATGTCTATCCTGATTTACTTGTGTTATGATGTGTGGTATGGTTGAAAATAAAAGAAAAGTCTCTAAAGAAAAGAATTGAACCGTCTATAATCGATAAGCGTGAAGCTACCCATGGGCGAGTATTAGGACCACCATGAGGAGAAATGCTACCTTAAATGGTAGGTGTGTCGAAAAGAAAAAAGAAAAGAAAAGAAAAAGAAAAGTTGAAAAGAAAAGAAAAGAAAAGAAAAGAAAAGAAAGAGACGAAGAAAGAGAGAAAGAAAACTATACCACATTGAGCAAAAAAAAGCAACTACAGGCATAATTGAGACATCTATGTTGGTTTGACCCATCGATCCCAATTTTTTGACGAAATCATTGAGTTGGCTTACCGGGGATGAATCTGTAAAGGAACCTTTGCACAAACACACTTTGAGTCTGGCTTAGATCGTTTATTCAAAGACTTGGATTTGAGTTGCATTGAGTGTTTTGAAGGTTCTCTGGTTTCATTACTGAGCATCTTTGAGGAAAATGATATGTATAACTATAGGGACTATTTCGTAGCATGTAATATAGTGTGATGATATGGAAGGCCCCACCATGTGGTTCATCTTGACCAAGTGCAAACAGCGGAGAGCAGAAAGCTAAACCAAGACTGGGGGCGACCAGTCTACCACATCGCAAATCAAGGACGTAACAAGATATTGAGTCATGAGACTAGAGAGAAGGCCGAGCAATCACCTGGAGAACTGGCGGAAAAACCTAACCCAGCGGGATAGGAAAATCATTCATGCATGCATGCATACACGTAACATATTTTGCATTCTTTTTTGTGTTTGTTTTGTTTTTCACAGGTTTCAAAGAAGAAAAAAAGAAAGCGGCAAAGAAAAGCCAACCAGAATCAACAGCATATGAGTAATAGTTTTGGGGATGAGTCCCAGGGCTGAGGCCCACATCAGTATCAGTTTAGGGCGAGGCCCATATCAGTATCAGCATGGGGGCGAGGCCCACATCAGTATCTGTTTGGGGCAAGGCCCATATCAGTATCAGCATGGGGCAAGGCCCACATCAGTATCCGTTTGGGGCGAGGCCCATATCAGTATCAGCATGGGGCGAGGCCCACATTAGAGTCAGCATGGGGGCGAGGCCCATATCAGTACCAGTTTGGGGCGGGGCTCATATCAATATCAGTTCGGAGGCGAGGCCCACATCAGCATCAGTTTGGAGTGTGGCCCATGTCAGTATCAGTTTGGGGCGAGACCCATATCAGTATCAGCATGGGGGCGAGGCCCACATCAGTATCCGTTTGTGGCGAGGCACATATCAGTATCAGCATGGGGCGAGGCCCACATTAGAGTCAGCATGGGGGCGAGGCCCATATCAGTATCAGTTTGGGGCGGGGCCCATATCAATATCAGTTCAGAGGCGAGGCCCACATCAGCATCAGTTTGGAGTGTGGCCCATGTCAGTATCAGTTTGGGGGCAAGGCCCACATCAGTATTAGTTTGGGGATGCGTCCCAGGTTCGAGGCCCAAATTTTTTCAGCCTTATTGGGATGCTTCCCAGGGTCGAGGCCCATATTTTTTCAGCGGTATTGAGATGCGTCCCAGGATCGAGGTTCATTGCATCATCATTTTTGGGATGCGTCCCAGGGTCGAGGCCCACATTTTGTCAGCGGTATTGGGATGCGTCCCAGGGTCGAGGCCCCCGTACTCGGTTGCAGCTATTGGGATGCGTCCTTTTAATCTTATTTCCGTTATTTATTTTCGGGGGCCAACTCTCTTATCCCCAGTGGAGTCGCCAGACTGTAGACAACAGAACCTGGGCGACGCCGTTTCTTGGGCTCGCGCCTAGTTGGGAAGTGCTAAATAACATGGAGTCGCCACCCGGTGTGAACCGGGACAAAGATTTAAGGCCGCACTCGCCCCTCGCAGGGAAGACCTCAAACCGTTGGGTTCGGAATGGTCCCTTACTCATGATACTTGTAATGAAAGGATTTATATGATAATTCAATCAGGCTTAAGTAACACTTATTTCCAAGAATATCATGCTTCTAAATTCACGAGTACAAAATCAAATTTATACATACATTTCACATATATCTCACATCTAAAAGAAACCATGCCTGAAAATACCTCAAAGTAACAACAAACATACAACTTCATCCAGCATATCATATTCATGAAAAAAACGCAAGCATACATAATAACAGCACAAGCATACATGTGAGCATTTTTCCAAGTGATACGTGGAATTGTGTCCCAAGTGCAGACCGCATTACCGTCCATTCGGAATCGGCTACGAAATTTATGTCTGGGTTTCCATCCGATATATCACAAGAAATAATACTCCAAAGTCATCATGGCATGGGTATATGAATCGCAATGCATTAAATCAAGACTAAAGCAAAATGACACAACTAATGGGATAAACATGCTTTTCATTATTATGTGCACAAAGATAAGAATGACTATGTATGGTTCCATAAAAATCACCTAAGAAACAGTTATACATGGCATGTGATGAATATGTCCCAGTTCAGTGCGTTCGCGTTCGTGTAGCGTTCATAAACGCGTTCGAACGGAGATGAAACAGAATGCTCGCGTTCGTATGGCGTTTGATAACGCGTTCTAACGGAAATGAAACAGAATGCTCACGTTCGTATGGCGTTTGTTAACGCGTTCGAATAGAAATAAGACCTTATGCATGACAAGACAAAATACATGCGCGTTCGAGTTGCGTTCGTAAACACGTTCGAACGGGAACGGACTTGATGCATGAAATGGGACGCAATACATAAACGACAAAATAAAGGGGCGCGGCGAAGTACTGTCGTAAAGGTGACCTTTTGGGGCTCTTGATCTCTAAAAGAGAGGACCTTTAGACCAACATAATAAGCCCATGCGCTCAACTGAATCATGCATACAAAGAATTAAAAGCAATAATATTAAACATAGTGTGCCCGATTGAACGTATCTCGTATCCAACCGAACACACATCAACCGGCGCGGTAAAGCATCGTGGTAAAGGGCTTTAGCCCCTCCCCGTAGGGGATCTCACATCGCACTTACTAAGCCCATGTGCTCGATTGAATCATGCATACGAAAATAAAAACAATCATATCAAACTAAGTATGTCCGATTGAACGTATTTCACATTCAACCGAACACACATTAATCGGTGCGGCAAAGCATCGTGGTGAAGGATTTAACCCCTCCAATTAGGGGACCTTTCATCGCACTTACTAAGAGCCCATGCACTCGATCGTATCATACGGGAATAAGCAACATACAGAATTTAAATGACGAGAAGTAAATAAACCAAAGCAACACAAATAAGAGAAGGTGTCGTTTACTCAAGTGGTACGTGGAGTTGTGTCCCAAATACAGACCGCACTACCGTCCATTCGGATTCGGCTACGGAATTTACGTCTGGGTTTCCATCCTATATACCACAAGAGACGACACTCTTCCATTCATCCAATATCCACAACACACATCATACACACAACAAAATGCCACAAATACTGAAAATGTAATCAAAGTAAATGACCAGAAATTAAATAAGAATAAGTGTGAAAGATACCCTCAGGTCTAACCTTTTAAGTTGTCTCTCGGACTCGCGTTTCACGAAAATCGGAAGGGGTAAAGCTCCGTAACTTTTCTGGTTCACTGGTTTGCCTCTTCCTTCGCTGTTCGGCCACTCAAGCTACTGTTCCGACTCCATTTTGCTGCTGTTTCCTTGTGGTTTTGCTGCCGTTTCCTTTGTGTCATCTGCTTACTGTTTGTGGACTGTTTTGGTGTTCTTGGTGGACTGTTCTGTGTTTCTTTTTGGTGTGGTTTGTGTGGTTATTTCAAGGATTGTAAGTGTCTTTTATGTTACTGTTTTAAGGGATTTTAGGGACTGTTTTGGGAGTGATTTAGGCTGCTGTGTTTTGTGTGATTTTCGGTGATGTGTGGAGGTTTAAAGGGGTGATTTCCGGTGGTGATTAGGGTGGTTTATGCTTGTAGTTTCGGTGATGTGAGGGTAAGGATGAAGGGAGTGATTTTTGTGATGTCTAGTATTTCTTACTATGATTTTTTTTTGTGAATTCTATGTCTGAGCCAGAGAGATTCGACCGGAGGGATGGCTAGGTTTGGGGTTGTTTATATAGAGAATGGCTAGGGCTTCACCTTGTCTCACAAGGAAGAGATTTTGTTTCCCAATTAGGAGAGATGAGAAAGGTATATACAATATGGAGGGGGGACAAAATTTTTAAGTTAGGAAGTTGTAATATTTAATTTGTGTGGTTTAGGAATACAAATATTTTAGATTGGTAATTATCTTATTAGATTAGGAAGTCAAATATATGGTTAGCTTTGATTGGGAATGCAATTGGTTGATTGATTTTAATTAGGCATATCTTCTTTTTAGTTTTAGTATATAATATATTCAATTTAGGCATGATTTTAGTTTAAGTTTGGTAAATGTTTTATTTATTATTTAATTAATTTAATTATTATCTTATTTAGTTAATGTTTTAATTAATATTTATTTATTTAATTTGGGATGTGTTTTATGGGCTTTGGGGGCTAAATGGGCTGGGGTGCGAGGCTAGCATCAAAACCAGAAACAACGACGCCGTTCGAACGCCAATTAGAATGTGGTACGAACGTCCGCAATCTGCACGAGGTTCGAACGACGTAACGAACGCAGCACCAACGAAGACAGTGAACTTGTTTATTCTGAATTTCCCCTTCCGATATCCGTTTCCCGCGGCTTCCGTAACTTAAAAAGTAGTTGTCTCCAAATAAGACTCCTCATCGGGTTTTACATGCAAAAATGCAATGCCTACAGTCGCCCCCACTTTGATTGGACTTGTTCAGTGTGTGACAGTGACAGTCCTATCAAAGTCTATGCAATGCATTTTTACTTACCTGGCTAGCTAGCTGTCTCGAGCTGAGCTGATACTGCAGTGGACCTCGATCCTGAGACGCATCTCGATACTGCTGATGATGTGGGCCTCGATCCTGGAACGCATCCCAATAGCTGTAACCGACAACGGGGGCCTCGACCCTGGGACGCATCCTAATACCGCTGACAAAAAATAGGCCTCGACCCTGGGACGCATCCCGAAAATGATGATGCAGTGGACCTCGATCCTGGGACGCATCCCAATAGCTGCAACCGACAACGGGGGCCTCGACCCTGGGACGCATCCCAATACCGTTGACAAAATATGGGCCTCGGCCCTGGGACGCATCCCGAAAATGATGATGTGGAGCTTCGCTCCTCAGCCGATATGGGCTTCGCCCCCAAGCTGACATGATGTGATGTGGAGCCTCGCTCCCCAGCCGATATGGGCCTCGCCCCCAAGCTGGTACAATGTGGAGACTCGCTCCTCTGCCGATATGGGCTTCGCCCCCAAGCTGATATGATGTGATGTGGACTTCGCCCTCCGAGACCCATACCCGGAACTTAACTTCATTGGGACCTCAACCTTCAGATTACTGCCCAGATCAAACACTGTGCTTTTACCATATTTGATTGGCTTACTGCTCGCTCTTTTCCGTCTTCAACACTTGTTTACACAAAACAGAACAAACACAAAAATATGCAATATAGGTTACGTGTATGCATGTATGTAGGAGTTTTCTTATTCCGTTGGGTTAGGTCTTCCACTGGCGACCAAGTCTTCTCAAGCAAAGTACAACTTCAACCTGTCGACATTGATTGGTTCTGTGAATTCATTTCCCTCGAGGTCTGACAACTTCACTGCTCCATTTCCCATGACTTTCTGAACGATGTAAGGTCCTTCCCAGTTCGGCCTGAATTTCCCTCTCGGATTTGTCGTTGACGGCTTCGACTGCTTAAGTACCAAATCACCCTTTCTGATCTTTGTGGGACGTACTTTCTTGTTGAAGGCTCGGGCTAGTCTTTTCTGATACAACTGCATGTGATGTAAGGCTCTTATCCTTTTCTCGTCCAAAAGTGTTAACTGATCAAATCTCTGTGCGGCCCATTCTGACTCAGGTAACTCTGTCTCTGCTAATACCCTCATAGACTGTATTTCCATTTCCACCGGTAGTACCGCTTCCATCCCGTACACTAAAGAGTAAGGTGTTGCACCCGTTGCTGTTCTGACTGACGTTCTGTACCCCCACAAGGCATACGGTAGTCTCTCAGCCCAATCCCTGCAGTTCTCTGTCATCTTGCCAGAATTGTCTTTACAGTCTTGTTGGATGCCTCAACTGCCCCATTCGCTTGTGGCCTGTAAGGTGATGACTTGTGGTGGCCTATCCCATACCTCTGTAACATTGCCTTTGTCTCTCCTTGAAACTGTACCCCATTGTCTGTCACTACATGATGCGGCATACCATACCGACAAATGAGGTTCCGTGCTATGAACTTAGCCATCTGTTTTGTTGTAACATTCCGGAATGACTCAGCTTCTACCCACTTTGAGAAGTAATCCACTGCTACTACTATGAAGTGATGCCCATTAGATGCATTCGGTCGAATTTCCCCGATCATGTCGATCCCCCATGCTGAGAACGGCCATGGCTCCGACAGACCGTGCAACTCTGTATGTGGCAGATGACTCAGATTGCCATGTATCTGACAGTCGTGACAGTGTTTTACCATCCTTGCGCAGTCTGTCTCCATAGTCGACCAATAAAACCCATGTCTCACTATCTTGCGGGACAAGTTCAACCCATTCATGTGCGGACCACATACCCCGGCATGTACCTCTTCCATCACTTTCTGAGCTTCTTCTTTTCTCAAACATTTCAACTGAATGCCGTTTGCTTGCCTCTTGTACAGTTCCCCTTTCAAAGTTACATACTGGGAAGCTAACTTCTGAATGACTATTCTGTCTTTTCTGCCCGCCCCCTCCGGGAATTCACCATGTTCCAGATACCTCTGAATGTCATAATACCAAGGTTTACCGTCGTCAACCTCAACTTCTAGAATTCTTTCTATCTCATAAGCAGGTTTACTTGTTGTTGTCAGTACCAACGGTCTCATCACTAACTTCTCTGGATTTTCCCAAGTCGCTGCTAGTGTAGCCAATGCGTCTGCCATCTGATTCTCTTCTCTCGGTAGGTGTTGAAACTTACACTCGGGGATAACCTGTGCCAATTTTCTGAGGTGAAAAAGATAAGGCTTCAACCGTTCCTCTTTCAATTCCCATTCTCCTCGCATCTGCTGGACTACCAACATAGAATCTCCTTAGATTTCCACCACTCCCGGCCTTCAAGGCTATCAATGCTGTCAAACCAAAAGCACATGCTTCATACTTGGCCATGTTGTTAGTTACTCTGAATGTCAACCTCTTGGCCAAAGGCAAAGTCTCTCCCTCGGGGGTTACTATCACGATCCCGATTTCGGCTCCCTTGTAATTCACTGCTCCGTCAAAATACATCTTCCATCTCTGAACTGTTATTGCTTGGA
This sequence comes from Zanthoxylum bungeanum, assembly GCA_019454045.1. Taxonomy (NCBI): domain Eukaryota; kingdom Viridiplantae; phylum Streptophyta; class Magnoliopsida; order Sapindales; family Rutaceae; genus Zanthoxylum; species Zanthoxylum bungeanum. The sequence goes on along the minus strand of SKCR01030723.1, from coordinate 38,491 downwards.
TCTCCTCATCTGGAAACTCAAACTCATACTGATCCCCCTCAACAGGTTGCAATGCCAGAAACTCCGCTACTGCTCGTCCCTTGATCACTTTGGAGGTGAGATACTCGATGTCGAATTCAGTCAACAGTACTAACCATCTGCCCAGCTTTCCAACTAGTGAAGGTACCGAATGTAGATACTTCAAATGATTCTCCTTTGCGACCACTTGGATCTTGTAAGACTGGAAGTAGTGGCGTAATTTCCTGGACGCCCATACTACTGCTAGACAAATCTTCTCCACTTCTTGATAGCGGGCTTCATACGGAAGCAGCTTCTTACCCAGATAATAAACTGCATGTTCTACCCCTGTCTCATCTGCCTGTACCATCATACCCCCCCAATGCTTCTGATTCTATAGCCAAATACAATATCAAAGGTCTACCCGGCCTCGGAGGTTTCAATACAGGTGGCTTCACCAAGTACTCTCTGATTCTGTCGAAGGCGGCCTGACACTGTTCATTCCATCTCATGGCTGATCTTTTCTCAACAGTTTGAAGATGGGCTCACATACCGATGTCAACTTGGTGACAAACCGACTGATGTACTGAATCTTCCCCAAGAATGCTCTGACTTCCTTTTCTGTCTTCGGTGCAGGCATTTCTGTGATTGCCTTGATCTTCTCGGAGTCTACCTCTATTCCGCCCATTCCCACTGTATGACCAAGCAATTTCCCTGATGTCACCCCAAAACACACATTTCTTGGGGTTAAGCCGCAGGTTATATCTGTCAACTCTCTAAAGGAACCTTTCCAATGCCTCAATATGCCCAACTCTTGTCTCTGATTTCACCATCATGTCATCCACATACACCTCAATCTCTTTGTGCATCAAGTCATGGAAAAGTGTAGTGGCCATCTGCTGATAAGTAGCTCCTGCGTTCTTAAGCCCAAATGGCATTACCTTGTAACAATAGGTGCCCCACTCGGTAACAAATGTTGTCTTATGTTTATCTTCCTCAGCCATGAGAACCTGATTGTAACCTGAAAACCCATCTGCAAACGAATACATAGCGGATAAAGCCGCGCTATCAACCAGAACATCTATATACGGCAAAGGGAAATCATCTTTCGGACAAGCTTTGTTGAGATCTCTGTAGTCTACACACATTCTGACTTTCCCATCTTTCTTTGGTACCGGTACTATATTAGCCAACCATTCAGGGTACTTTACTACTTCTAGGAACCCCACATCTATCTGTTTCTTAACTTCCTCCTGACTTTCTCAGCCCATTCTGGTCTCATCCTTCGGAGTTTCTGTTTTACTGGCCTCATATTCGGATAAGTTGGTATTGTGTGTTGGGCAATGTTTCTATCTACCCCAGGCATGTCTTCATAAGACCAAGCAAATACTTTGGCATATCTGACCAACACTTCTTCTAGTTTCTCCCTCTCTTCAGAGGTTACTTCACTTGCAATCAAAATTTCTTTGGGGTTCTCAAGTGTACCCAAGTTAAATGCAATAGTTCTGGCTGAGCTGATGTCAAATATGCTTGATTCATGCGGAGTAAATGGAAATGACTTAGGCAAGTAAGCAAAAGAAATGTCTTTATTATTGGATAATGCGGAAGTACACTCAAACAAATCAGGAAGATAAATGTCTTCATCATCTATAGACACTTCTTCCTTTTCAATCAGGTCTTCTTCAGGCTTCTCATTCTCTCCCAGAGTCAGGTTCTCTAACTTCATCAATTCCTCTTCCCAAATCTCTGCTTCCACAGCTTCTTCAGTCAGTGGCTTCTTACCCAACAAATCCTGGAAGATCTCAAACCCAGGTACCACAATCCCATTAACTTCCACAGGTTCAGGCTCCCCTTGATACCCTGAAGCTTTTACAAAGCACTCCATTAGTCTCAGGCCCTTTTTCTTGACCTTTGGCTTTTCTTCGTCAGATCTGTACCCCAAACCCTTCCGAGTAGTCTGTCCTCTGAAATCCGGTAATTTTGAACATTTTCCCGGCTCAAGCTTTATCTTCTCCATAATCCTAGCCACCCTAGGATCCACCCATTCCTAAAAGTAGCTGACACCTGAAACCTCGTGAAAGGTTGTATCTCCAAGGCAGCCACAGCATTATCTAACTCAGCCTGGATGGTAACAATTTCTCCCTCATACGGGAATTTGATCATCTGATGCAAAGTGGAAGGCACGCCCCCAAGTTGTGAAACCAAGGCCTTCCCAACAATAAAGCAAAAGTGGCTGGGATGTCCAGCACTGTGAACTCAACCTCATCTTCAATCAGCCCTACTTTGACCATAGCCACAAAGGTACCCTCAACTCGCCGCTTACTGTCATCATAAGCTTTAATAGTCATACTGGAGGGGTCCAAGTCTGTTGCTTTCATACCCAATCTTGCCAGAATTTTCAACGGGCACACATTGATGGACGAACCGTCATCCACCATCACACATGAAGTTTTCTTGCCCCTCACCTCGGCCCTGATAAATAGAGGCCTGTTATGATTTCTTCCCTCTACCGGGAGTTCATCCTCAGAAAAGGATATCTGCAAAACTTCTTTCTGAACCGACCCAACAAACATTGCGGGGTTGGCATCCTCCGGTACCACGATTTTGCTCAAGGCCTCAACCATAGCCTGTCTATGCTCCCGAGATGCACATAATAGTTCCCAGATACTCACTTGTGCTCTAGTCTTCCTCAATTGCCTCAGCACTATATCCCCTTCAGTATTTTATGCAGTCTCAACCACTTCTCTACCATCTGTCAAAGCTTCCTTACCCTTTTCCGCCATATCATTGTAAAAACGACCGCTACGTGTCATTCCCCTTACTTCCTCCTCATCACTGCTAGAGAAATCAAGCCAAAAGTTTTTCCCCTGCTCAAATTCATCCTCACTAGTACTATCCCAGATTCCCAGGCAAAAGGTTTGAGGATGAAAGGATTCCAGGACAAGGTCTTCTAGGAGGCCAGAATTGATCATGTAGGCTGGTGGTGGTACGGCACGGTAGTTGGGTAAGGGGTTTCTGTGTGTGTCGGGCTGTCTATTTCTGGGTTAGGTATTTTCTTGGAGTCTATTAGGTCTTGGATTTCATGGCGGAGTCGGGCACAGTTGTCGGTGTCATGGCCTTTTTGTTGGTGGAAGTGGCAGTAAAGGCTTAGGTTATAATGTGATGGTAGGGGATTGGGTAATGGTTCGGTATCCAAGGGTTTTAAAAGCCCTTGCCTCTTCAATTTCTCTAGCACCTTAGACAGGGGCCTTCCCAAGTTGGAAAACTGCCTGTTCCGGATAGCAGCAATTTCAGTAGAAACGGGCTTTGTTCCCGATGTTCCCCCAATGGGCCTCCTGTTCAGACCATAGAATTTTCTATTCTCGGCCTTTTCTTCCTCAATATCCATGACAGTTTCCCTCAACTGCCGAAAGTCTGCAATCATGGAGGTCATCCTCCTCAACTTTCCGTAAATGGAGGGCTTGGTGCCCTTGATAATCATCTTGATCTGATCTTTCTCCGAAGGCCTAGTCTGCATTTTCAATAACTGACCCCTCCATCGGTCCACATACTCCTTAAAACTCTCCTCCGCTTTCTGCTTAACATTCTCCAGATCACGGAGTGACAGATCGATCTCCAAGTCGGTGACATATTTCTTCAGGAAAGCATCGGCCAACTCCCTCCAATCTTCCTTTACTTTCTTATCCAAACTGTGGTACCATACCACGGGAGCTCCTTCAAGCGACATTCCAAACATTTTCTGTACCTGGCACTGAGATAAGCCAACTGAACTCATGACTGATACAAATTGTCGGAGATGCACCCTCGGATCCCCATTCCCGTTGAACTTAGCCATATCCGGCATCTTGAACTGTACCGGCAACTGTTCCTCAAAAGTCAATGTGTCATAATCCAGCAAATCTTCATTCTTACCCCTCATCTTGCGGGTAACCGACTCAACCTGATCCCGAAGTTTCTGTAACTCTGCCTGAGACCCAGATACTCTACCCGCTGCATACTCTGCCATATCATCAAAAGTGGGGGTATCATCCCCCAATCTGTTCGGAGGTTCCTCTGGCCTTGCATCCCCAGAACTACCCCAGCACGAGACCCGGCTATACCAGCCACAACAGTAGTCAAAGCCTGCAACTGTTCAGTGACTTTGGCGAGACTGTTCTCTAACTGATCCATACGGGACACCCCATTATCGGATTCACTCATACTTGTTCTTTTAGTGAGCCTTGTCCCTTCTCTAACCCAACGGTATCTATGTTGTCTTTTTGAGACATAGACGGTGTTAACATGATATATGGATGCATGAGGTGCATGAGATGCATGTAACATATAACATACTAAATTAAATAAAATTCTCAAACAAATCGGCCTATTATCATTTTAGAAGCTTTTGGGACAACTGTCATAAGAGTGAACCCGTCCCAGAGTTTAAATGGCCCAACGAGTTCATGTCTTATGGCAAAGAGCCCAACTAAATCCAAATGATAATATTCCGAACACAAGCACAAGGTGGCCCACCAACACTTAGACGCCTTTGGCCAAATAGTCATGGAATACATCCTTGTCCCAGTTTAAATGGCCCAACAAGCCCATATCCCATGACAAATGGTCCAAATGGATCCAAACGATGATGTTCTCAAACACAAGCATAGAAGGGGGATAATGCAAACATGACATAATAATTTTTACATAATGGCCCATCAACATTTCAGAAGCCTTGGGCCTGATAGTCATATAGTACGAACTTGCCCCAGTTTAAATGGCCCAGCAAGCCCGCATTTCTGACAATAGTCCAACTGCATCCAAATGAGGATGGTCCACAAGCACATATCCAAGGAAATAATTGTTACTTTAGCCAACCCGGTCTATAAGTGGGTTAGTAAGAGTATAGACAAAGGCTCTCACCGGTGAAGGATGGCCCACAACTAGGTTTCCCCACTCAAGGGTTCGAGCAACCAAGTGAGCGCACCCTTTTTTATACACTAAGGTACGTGCCAATGAGCTATGGTGTGTGACGGACTGTCAAATGGATTTCCCGTTGTTGTAGATTCCCCAGAGGGAAGGTGGAGCGAGGCTCACATAAATACCCAAAGCCTCTTAGGCTCTTATCGCTTGGTGTCAGGAATAAACAACGAGTCCTCCAAATTAGTCCATCACAAAGACTACGAGTAGATGGCCATATAGGTGTCCTCACAGCTTTTCCTTCTAGAAAGGTAGTGAGTGAAGGAAGACACCAAACCATTACCTAGCCTCAAAGTGCCCTTGATTAAACCCCCACTTTATCCACTATAGACATGGTCAATTAAGACATAAATCCAACATTACAATACAATATTTCGGGGCCAACTCTCTTATCCCCAGTGGAGTCGCCAAACTGTAGATAACAGAACCTGGGCGACGCCGTTTCTAGGCTCGCGGCCTAGTTGGGAAGTGCTAAATAACATGGAGTCGCCACCCGGTGTGAACCGGGACAAAGATTTAAGGCCGCACTCGCCCCTCGCAAGGGAAGACCTCAAACCGTTGGGTTCGGAATGGTCCCTTACTCATGATACTTGTAATGAAAGGATTTATATGATAATTCAATCAGGCTTAAGTAACACTTATTTCCAAGAATATCATGCTTCTAAATTCACGAGTACAAAATCAAATTTATACATACATTTCACATATATCTCACATCTAAAAGAAACACATGCCTGAAAATACCTCAAAGTAACAACAAACATACAACTTCATCCAGCATATCATATTCATGAAAAAAACGCAAGCATACATAATAACAGCACAAGCATACATGTGAGCATTTTTCCAAGTGATACGTGGAATTGTGTCCCAAGTGCATACCGCATTACCGTCCATTCGGAATCGGCTACGAAATTTATGTCTGGGTTTCCATCCGATATATCACAAGAAATAATACTCCAAAGTCATCATGGCATGGGTATATGAATCGCAATGCATTAAATCAAGACTAAAGCAAAATGACACAACTAATGGGATAAACATGCTTTTCATTATTATGTGCACAAAGATAAGAATGACTATGTATGGTTCCATAAAAATCACCTAAGAACAGTATACATGGCATGTGATGAATATGTCTCAGTTCAGTGCGTTCGCGTTCGTGTAGCGTTCGTAAACGCGTTCGAACGGAGATGAAACATAATGCTCGCGTTCGTATGGCGTTTGATAACGCGTTCTATGCTCACGTTCGTATGGCGTTTGTTAACGCGTTCGAACAGAAATAAGACCTTATGCATGACAAGACAAAATACATGCGCGTTCGAGTTGCGTTCGTAAACGCGTTCGAACGGGAACGGACCTGATGCATGAAATGGGACGCAATACATAAACGACAAAATAAAGGGGCGCGGCGAAGTACTGCCGTAAAGGTGACCTTTTGTGGCTCTTGATCTCTCAAAGAGAGGACCTTTAGACTAACATACTAAGCCCATGCGCTCAACTGAATCATGCATACAAAGAATTAAAAGCAATAATATTAAACATAGTGTGCCCGATTGAACGTATCTCGTATCCAACCGAACACACATCAACCGGCGCGGTAAAGCATCATGGTAAAGGGCTTTAGCCCCTCCCCGTAGGGGATCTCACATCGCACTTACTAAGCCCATGCGCTCGATTGAATCATGCATACGAAAATAAAAACAATCATATCAAACTAAGTATGTCCGATTGAACGTATTTCACATTCAACCGAACACACATTAATCGGTGCGGCAAAGCATCGTGGTGAAGGATTTTAACCCCTCCAATTAGGGGACCTTTCATCGCACTTACTAAGCCCATGCACTCGATCGTATCATACGGGAATAAGCAACATACAGAATTTAAATGACGAGAAGTAAATAAACCAAAGCAACATAAAATAAGAGAAGGTGTCGTTTACTCAAGTGGTACGTGGAGTTGTGTCCCAAATACAGACCGCACTACCGTCCATTCGGATTCGGCTACGGAATTTACGTCTGGGTTTCCATCCTATATACCACAAGAGACGACACTCTTCCATTCATCCAATATCCACAACACACATCATACACACAATAAAATGCCACAAATACTGAAAATATAATCAAAGTAAATGACCAGAAATTAAACAAGAATAAGTGTGAAAGATACCCTCAGGTCTGACCTTTTAAGCTGTCTCTCGAACTCGCGTTTCACGAAGATCGAAAGGGGGTAAAGCTCCGTAACTTTTCTGGTTCACTGGTTTGCTTCTTCCTTCGCTGTTCGGCCGCTCAAGCTACTGTTCCGACTCCATTTTGCTGCTGTTTTTGTGGTTTTGCTGCCGTTTCCTTTGTGTCATCTGCTTACTGTTTGTGGACTGTTTTGTGTTCTTGGTGGACTGTTCTGTGTTTCTTTGGTGTGGTTTGTGTGGTTATTTCAAGGATTGTAAGTGTCTTTTATGTTACTGTTTTAAGGGATTTTAGGGACTGTTTTGGGAGTGATTTAGGCTGCTGTGTTTTGTGTGATTTTCGGTGATGTGTGGAGGTTTAAAGGGGGTGATTTCCGGTGGTGATTAGGGTGGTTTATGCTTGTAGTTTCGGTGATGTGAGGGTAAGGATGAAGGGAGTGATTTTTGTGATGTCTAGTATTTCTTACTATGATTTTTTTTTTGTGAATTCTATGTCTGAGCCAGAGAGATTCGACCGGAGGGATGGCTAGGTTTGGGGTTGTTTATATAGAGAATGGCTAGGGCTTCACCTTGTCTCACAAGGAAGAGATTTTGTTTCCCAATTAGGAGAGATGAGAAAGGTATATACAATATGGAGGGGGGACAAAATATTTTAAGTTAGGAAGTTGTAATATTTAATTTGTGTTGGTTTAGGAATACAAATATTTTAGATTGGTAATTATCTTATTAGATTAGGAAGTCAAATATATGGTTAGCTTTGATTGGGAATGCAATTGGTTGATTGATTTTAATTAGGCATATCTTCTTTTTAGTTTTAGTATATAATATATTCAATTTAGGCATGATTTTAGTTTAAGTTTGGTAAATGTTTTATTTAATTATTTAATTAATTTAATTATTATCTTATTTAGTTAATGTTTTAATTAATATTTATTTATTTAATTTGGGATGTGTTTTATGGGCTTTGGGGGGCTAAATGGGCTGGGGTGCGAGGCTAGCATCAAAACCAGAAACAACGACGCCGTTCGAACGCCAATTAGAACGTGGTACGAACGTCCGCAATCTGCACGAGGTTCGAACGACGTAACGAACGCAGCACCAATGAAGACAGTGAACTTGTTTATTCTGAATTTCCCCTTCCGATATCCGTTTCTCGCGGCTTCCGTAACTTAAAAAGTAGTTGTCTCCAAATAAGACTCCTCATCGGGTTTCACATGCAAAAATGCAATGCCTACAGCCACCTTGCTCCATTAACCGACTCACCCCTTCATTGACCAAAACTTCCCCTTTGCTCCACTCAGCCAACTCACGTAGACTAGCCCCATCACGCCACAAAACCAGTCACACATTGTCGCTTCAATAAACAATTGCGCACAGAAGCCCTCCACGCATATCAGCAAACTTCACGCCTGGACCTTCAACAGCCCTCCAAGCATCATAGCCACCTTCATGCCTTGACCTTCAACAACAAGCCTATTAATTGACTCACGCAGCCCTTAAGACAGACACAAAAATTAGCCTTAAACAGCCCACGAAAACTGCCCTCTAACAAACCTTCAAAACTGCACCCCGAAACTGCCCAAAACAGTCCATTAACACACCCGAAACAGTGACCAGAAAACACCACGAAAAAGCAGCAAAACGGAGTGAAAACAGCGACCAAAATAGCAAAATCGCGAGCTAAGACGTTGGATTAGTGAACCAGAAAAGTTGCGGAGTATCGACCATTCCGACGGCCGTGTAACGCCCTTTCTTGAGACGACAAAAGAGGTTAGATCTGAGGGCACCTTTTTACTTTTTTATCTTTTGTTTATTTTATTTATTTTAAAATATTATTGCACGAGAGTCGTTTGAGGTATGATGTGATTGTTGGATGAGCGGGATGTGTTCCCTTTTGTGGTATATAGGATGGAAACCCGGACGTAAATTCTGTAACCGAATCCGAATGGACGGTAGTGCGGTTTGTACTCGGGATACAACGCCACGTACCACTTAAGAGACACGTATTTCGTCTCATCCAAACTTGTGTGTGAGCATTGTAGTTCGTAGATTATTTGTTATTTATTTATGCATGATTTAGTTCTTTAATTCGCATTAGTGATTTAGTTTGCGTTTATGTTAAGGTAGTCATTTATTTGTTCTTTGCATTTAATGGTTCAACATGCTCATTGTGTGATATCGTGTTTGCCATTCAAAAACTTACTTTCAAGCATGCAAACTTAGAGTAGGATTTATTAGCGAATGTATGTTAGATCTAAGTACCTGAGCTTATTGAGTAGACTCGGTAAATTATTGCACAAATCATATCATCACAAGTGACATAAGTAAGGGACCATTCCGAACCCAACGGTTTGAGGTCTTCCCTTGCGAGGGGGTGAGTGCGGCCTTAAATCTTTGTCCCGGTTCACACCGGGTGGCGACTCCATGTTATTTCGTACTCCCAACTAGGTCGCGAGCCTAGAACAGCGTCGTCAAGTTCTGTTGTCTACAGTGTGGCTTAATAGTTAATAGATGGCTCAAATCTTTTTATTATAATCTAATGGCAGAATATAAAATCCTTTGAAAATGACAATTGTAATCAAAGAATAAAATTCTTTCATTATAAAATCTCTATGAAAATGGAAATTGCAGACTACAAATAAATCAAATAACAAAATCTTTTGATTATAAAATCTCTCTGAAAATAACAATGGTAGATCATGCGATAAATTATATAACAATGTGTCGTAGGCACATACAATATCTAGTGTGTATATAGATACATATATAAATTTTTCAAAATCTTAAAATCATCTTTCACTCATCTCATTCTTTGTCTGCTTTCGATGGTATATTCTCTCTTTACTATCATAATATGCAGACTAAAACCCTTGTGAGTGGCAGTAAGGGACTCCCCTTCATTTCTTCCCCTTCTTTTTTATGCTTCATGTTTCTTCATTTGTCTTTTTCTTTTTCACCATCTCTTTCCCTCTCCATTTTACCCTCCCTCGGGTTGCCGGTGATACCAATCGGCAGTCCTTCTCACATCTGTTGATTTGTGCATCCACTCTTTATAGCGGTAAATGTCCAACATTTGTGTTGGTTTTATATTTTCTATTATGCAGGAATAATAATCTTTTCAACTGTGTACAAAAAATTTGGTACATGTTAAATGAGTAGATCTAGTGTTAAGTCTGAAGTTTTACGATGTTTCTCGGGTTATTTGCACAGTCTCATAGATCTATTAATTGTCTTATATTAGATTGATTGTATTGTTGTAAAAGTTTTATTTACAATATGTGTATTTTTTTTTTTTTGTTTCACTTCTAATTAGTGATTTATAGTTACCGAATTTGCACTGAGGCTGAGGTAGAGAGACCACGCCGGTCATATAATTCATCTTGTTCCTAAGTAGTTTTAACTGTGAATATGTATCTGTAGTAGTTACGGAAAACTCATAGTACATATATTATTTTATGTTGTTATGATATGCTAAGTTTATATTCAAATAAAAATGGTCCTATAATTACATCTTTGTGATGTTTTCATGTATTAATGAATTTCATCTTAAAATAAACCATGTGTTTCATCATCATAAACTCTATTTTTTTTGTTAGTTTATTTATTAAAAAAAAATGATATTTTGACAAAATTAAAGTTATAACATTTTGACAAAAATATGAAAAGACTAAAATATCATTTATTTTATATGCAATATTGCAATTAAGCTGGATAAAAAAATAATTACATATATTAAAAATGTAACATCCCCATCAGGAGATGTTGCCAAAAATACCTACAATATTATTTATAAACAACTAGAAAAAGTAGTGGACAATTTAGCCAGTTCCTATATTTTGTCAAATTTTTATCTCTCAATTTTTTTTTTCAAAATTTATTATTTTAAGAAAAAAAAAATCTTAATTATTCCTAAACTTACAAATAACTTTCTGTTAGTGAACAAACTTATAGATTATATCCAGGGGTAAAAAGAAAATGTTATATATAAATTTTTATAAAAATTCCTGGTTTTTTCATATTTACAAGTTTGGGAGTAGTTAGATTTTTTTTTCTTTTGAGTCATTACAAAAGTATGAGACACCCGCAATATATATAATTTAAAGAGAAAAGAGAAAGACAACTAAATAAGACTTAAGATACAAAGTGGTTTATAAAAGGATATTATTGGAATTTTGATGAGTTTCAATAGTAAAATTTCAGTTTTTAAATTTGATGAATGAGTATTTTGAATTAAGTATTTAGACTAATTTGCAAGCAGAAAATAGCCCCATCTTTTAATTTGTTAATTGTCAAAATTTTAAGTTGTTTGATATTTTTACTCTTGATGATTAATGGATTCCAATTTAGTTGTCTAATAATTGTTAATGAAAATTGATACCATTATTTTTTTTATTGATTGATTAATTAATTTATTTAGTGTTAGCTCTTCATGATTTTATAGCCACAATAGAGCTAGTATTTTTAATTTAGTTGTGTTATTTATCAATGAGTTCTATTATTGGAAGCCACAATCATGAAAAGTACAACTTCAATAATATTTTGGTATTTGTATTATATGTATATTTTATATTTTATTGTATTTTATTATGCTACTCTTTTGTTTTTGTGTAAGACTCATAATTTTTCTCATATTATTATTTTTCTCCAGAAGTTCTTTTGGCATAAAAGAGTTGCAATCACAAGTGACCAATGCTAGTTATAGTTGATTATTTCATTACCATCGAATTTTTGTCATTTTATATTTAAAATAGAAAATTAATTTTAAAAATTCAAAATTTATGTTTTCAATTTATTATTTTAAATACAAAAAGATAAAAATCCAGTCATATATGTATTACAATTATTACAATTATTTCACGGTAATTGGGAAAATCCGAATCAGAATTAATCTCAGCCCCTGATATGATACTTCAGACCCTGATGAGCAGAGCGGACCCTGATGGGCAGAGCAGACCCTGATGAGCAGAGCGGACCCTGATGGGCGGAGCAGACCCTGATGAGCGGAGCAGACCCTGATGAGCGGAGCAGACCCTGATGAAGAGGGCAGACCCTGAAGAGCAGACCCTGACGAGCGGAGTCAAACCCTGGTGAGCAGACCCTGACGAGCGGAGGCAGACCCTGGTGAGAGGAGGCAGACCCTGGCGAGCGGACCCTCACGAGCGGACCCTGAAATCAGCCACTGACGTGATGATCCAGACACTGATGAAAGCTTCTGCCTCTGACCGAACCGAACCACTGCTTCACTATTCTGAGGCTTGTTGATGTCAACAATCTCCTTAAAAAAAATTCGTCTTCTACCGAAGGTGCAGCAGAACGTGAGACGTTTGTTTCCCAGGATGCAACGGAAAACAAACGAGTAAGGGCACCACCAAACTCGTTTCCAACAAACCACCAAAGTGTTTGAACTCTTCAAAAATAAAGAAAACCGAGGAATGCTTTTGCTATTGTGTGTTCTGTGTATTTTGTCTGTGTAAAACAAAAACGAAAACACCGCATGCCTTTTATAGAAGGAAAAAATTATGCCAATTAAAATCACACTAATGAGAGACCTTTCACTTACTTGAGTAACCCTCAATTAATTTAATAGAATTAAATTAACTGTTATGGAACTTCAAAAGGCTTGGAAAAAATAAAGAGATTAGCAAAAATTGGCTGGGACGGGCCCGCATAATTTGGTCCGGCATTCGTGTACGCAGGACCGCGGGTGCACACGAGCCAAGCTTGTTCGGATTTTGATTTGCACCCCCATGCGCGCGCACGTAGAGAGGGCCTCTATCCTTATAACTCTTACCCATCTACATATGAGCAATCATATATAATCACACTTTCCCTCTATTAGCTTTCCCATGAGGGACATGCTCAATTCTCTTTATTTTCCAACACCAATTGGTGAACTTTGAGCAACAATTTCTCATTCACCCAAGCATCATTTTAAGCATATGAATATACTATTTCGAACTACTCATGGAGGAGTATCCGAATCATTCAATAACAACCACTAACACGAAGTGGATCATGCTTAAAATTGTGCCTCAAAATGCTTACTCATAAGCATTTTCCAACAATCCCCCACACATGAATGAAATTGGAGAAAAACGTCAAGTAAAAATATTTTATAAAATATTTTATTTTGACCTAGAAGAGTTCAACGTTTCAACACCTGCATAAAATAGGTAGGCCTCAGCCTTTGAACCTTCCCTTGTGAAAATATATCTCATTTACTGGCTGACAGTGGACACGATGTCATTGAACTGTACTGCCGTTCATGTAAATGGAGAACATATATCACACAAATAGTTTACCTAACACATCTGAGTTCTCATTATTATGTTCATTTTGGCCATGAACATCAACCTGGTTCTGCAAGAGTTTCTAAGAATTGTGCCCCGTACAATTCCCTTTGAAGCGGCCCCACTTCTCTCTCACATAGGTGATTTCTTATTTAAGAGTATCTCGTAATACTCTGTTCGGAATCCCGACGCATAAGAATCATTAAAAACCTTTGATTAACCTATATTCATGCGAGCATCACTGTTTCATTTCACCATAGGAATGGACTAGAGGGTAACCCCAACAGTGATCCAATTATGTCTTTTACGAGTAGGTTGTCCCATTGAACCTAGATATTGGGATCTCCAGTCAACAAGGTTGGGTTTTCCTTCGTAATAAACATTTATCTAATGGGCTTTAGTCTCATTCCCTTCGATGATTTCACAACTAACTCTCTGTTTAACCCTTTGGTTAGCGGATCCGCAATATTATCCTTTGACTTTACATAGTCAATCGAAATAACTCCAGTAGAGAGTAATTATCTAACGGTATTGTGTCTACGACGAATATGTCTAGAATTACCATTATACATATTGTTATGTGCCCTTCCAATTGCAGATTGACTATCGCAATGAATGCATATTGCTGGCACTGGCTTAGGCCAACTTGGAATATCCTCTAGAAAATTTCGAAGCCATTCTGCTTCTTCAGCACACTTATCTAATGCAATGAATTCTGATTCCATTGTAGATCTGGCTATCACAGTCTGTTTGGAGGATTTCCATGATATAACTGCACCTGCTAGTGTAAACACATAGCCACTGGTAGACTTTGAGTCTTTCATGTCAGATATCCAATTAGCATCACTGTATCCTTCGACTACAGCTGGATATCTATGATAGTGAAACCCATAATTACGAGTAAAACGTAAGTACCTAAGTACTCTTACTATTGCTTTCCAGTGATCAACCCCTGGATTACTCGTATATCTGTTGAGCTTGTTTAATATACAGGCTATATCAGGCCTTGTACAACTCGATAAGTACATCAAACTCCCGATAACTCTAGAGTATTCTACTTGAGATATACCATCTCCTCTATTCTTTGATAGGTGTAGACTCACATCTAAAGGAGTTCTAGCCACAGCAGAATCATCATTGTTGAATTTACCAAGAATCTTGTCCACATAGTGCGACTGATCAAGAATAAGTACATTTGGACTTCTCGAGATCTTTATTCTCAGAATGACATCTGCTATACCCATGTCTTTCATGTCAAACTTGGATTTCAGCATATTCTTGATAGATTTTACCATTTTAACATTACTCCCGACAATCAGTATGTCATCAACGTAGAGACATAAAACGACATAGCCAACTTCTGTCTCTCTGACATAAATATATTTATCACATTCATTGATTTTGAAACCATTTGCCAACATGGTGTCATCAAACTTTTTATGCCACTATTTCGGGGCTTGTTTCAATCCATACAAATGATTTAACTAACTTACAGACTTTCTTTTCTTGTCCTGGAGCTATAAAGCCTTCAGGTTGTTCCATGTAGATTTCTTCATCTAAATCTCCATTCAGAAAGGCTGTTTTCACATCCATCTGATGTACCTTAAGATTGCGCAAAGCTGCAAACGCTAGTATCATCCTTATGGAATTTATTCTCGTTACAGGAGAATAAGTATCAAAGTAATCAAGACATTCACGTTGTCTGTAACCTTTAATTACAAGTCTTACTTTGTACTTATCAATTGATCCATCTGCCTTCATTTTCTTTTTGAAAATCCACTTGGACCTTAAAGGTTTACATCCTGGAGGAAGATTCACTAACTCCCATGTGTGATTTTGTAAAATGGATTCAATTTCACTATTGATGATATCTTTCCACAAGGCACCATCAGCTGACCTTACAACTTCGTTATAGCTTTGAGGATCATTCTCTAGCAAAAATGTTAGAAAATCTGGACCAAATGATTTTTCCGTTCTAGCTCTTTTGCTACGTCTTGGTTCAAGTTCAACAATTTGTTTATCCTCTGGAACATTTATGTGTTCTTGGTCCTGACTATCTTCAATGATAGTCTCATGTGCCTGTTTGTGCACATTTGAATTCGAATTAGTTTTACAGGGAAAAACGTATTCGAAAAATGATGCATTCCTCGACTCCATTATCGTATTCTTGTGAATATCTGGTACATTAGACTCATACACAAGAAATCGATAAGCATTATTGTTATGTGCATATCCTATGAAAACACAATCAATAATTTTGGGTCCTATCTTCACCTTCTTAGGTGGAGGAATGACTACCTTGGCAAGACACCCCCACACTCGTAGGAATTTATAGGAAGGTATTCTTCATTTCCACATTTCATAAGGAGTTTTCCCTACTTCTTTTCGTGGTACCTTATTTAAAAGGTAATTAGCTGATAAGACAGCTTCTCCCCACATATTCTGAGGTAAGCCAGAGCTGATTAACATAGCGTTCATCATCTCTTTCAAGGTACATTCTTCCGTTCCGCAATCCCATTGGATTGAGGTGAATATGGAGCTGTGGTTTGATGTATGATTCCATTTTGTTCACAAAGTGATTCAAAAGGAAAAACATACTCACCACCACGATCACTTCTTAACTCCTTAATTCTTTTATTCAGTTGGTTCTCAACTTCATTCTTATAGAGAACAAATTTCTCTATAGCTTCGTCCTTGCTTTTCATCAAATATACATAGCAAACTCTTGTGCAATCATCAATAAAGTAATAAAATATTTATTACCGCCTCTCGATTGTATTGAATTAAAATCACATACATCGGTATGAATTAGATCAAGTGGTTCAGAGTTTCTTTCAATACTATGAAAAGATGATCTTGTTAGTTTTGCCTTAACACAAGTATCACACTTATGTTTGTTATCAATTTTAAAATTGGGAATGTGATTCATGTTAATTAATTTTCGCAATGAATTAAAATTAACATGTCCTAATCTACCATGTCAAATTAGAGTACTCAACAATATAAGCAGAAGAACTAGCTTTATTGATATAACCATTACATTGAGCTTAAATAGCCCATCAGTTACATACCATTTTCCCACATACATCCAATTTTTAGTCAAAACTACTTTATCAGATTTGAACACCATCCGGAATCCATGCTTGTTCAGAAGCGATCCAGACACAAGATTCTTCCGTATTTCAGGTACATACATAACATTGTTCAAAGTCAACTCTTTCCTAGAGGTCATCTTCAGAATCACCTTTCCTTGACCTTCAATCTCAGATGTTGCTGAATTTCCCATGAATATTTTTTCCCCATTACCAGCAGGCTCAAATGAAGAAAACATGTTATTGTCCGAGCACACATGTCGAGTGGCACCAATGTCAATCCATCATTCTCTTGGGTTAGAACCCACCAGATTCACCTCAGAAACCACAGCAGAAAGGTTAATGTCTGAAACATCTCGAGACATGTTTTCCATCACATTAGCCTCTTGATTTTTTTTCTTCTTCGGCAGTCTGCACTCAGAAGACTTGTGACCCATTTTGTCACAGTTGAAGCATCTTCCTTGAAATTTTGATTTCTTGGAAACTCCTCCTTTATGGCCCATCTTTGACCCTTTGTTCTTGAGGTTCTTGTTCTTATGGCCATGTTCAACAACATTTGCCTTGGCCTCATGAGAGATTCCTCTCTTGTCAGATACTCGGTTATCTTCCTCAATTCTCAGCTTAAGAACCAAGTCTTCAATGCTCATTTCTTTTCGCTTATGCTTTAGATAATTCTTGAAATCTTTCCAACCAGGTGGTAGTTTCTCAATTATCGAGGCTACTTGGAAGGTTTCACTTAAACTCATTCCCTCAGCATGAATTTCTGCTAGAATAATTTGCAGTTCTTGTACTTGGCTTAACACAGTTTTGGAATCACCATTTTAAAATCTAGGAACGGCCTACGACAAATTTCTTAGTACCGGCATCCTCAGTTTTATATTCCGATCCAAAGATTCCCAAAGCCCTTTTGCTGTTTTCATTCCGGCGTACACACTGTACAAGGAATCATTTAGCCCATTCAGCACATAATTCCTACATAGAATTCAGAATGTTTCCAAGCATCGATCGCACTGATCACTTGGATATCAATCTCACCCTCCGTGGGTACAAGAGCTTCTTCCTTTAGGAACCTCGCAAGGTTCAATGTGGTCAAGTAAAAGAACATCTTCTGTTGCCACCTTTTGAAATTCTGACCAGTGAATTTTTCAGTTTTTCTGCAGCAGGATTGACATGGCTCACATGTCCAACAGGTTGTCTAGCCATAGAGGCAGCAACATTTTGGCCAGCCACAACGGCTGCCATATTAAGCCCAGAGGCTGAAGCAAGTTGGCCAGCCGAAGAGGCTGCCACTGAACTTTAGTCAGCCACGGGGGCTGCCATAACATTCGGGCCAGCCGAAGAGCTTCCCTATTCGGATATACTGTGTTTGGACTGATTTTCATATCCACAGAGTCGAATTTGTTTTAAGACTGTATTACAATTATTTCACGGTAATTGGGAAAATCCGAATCAGAATTAATCTCAGCCTCTGATATGATACTTCAGACCCTGATGAGCAAGCGGACCCTGATGGGCAGAGTAGACCCTGATGAGCAGAGCGGACCCTGATGGGCAGAGTAGACCCTGATGAGCAGAGCGGACCCTGATGGGCAGAGCAGACCCTGAAATCACCACTGACGTGATGATCCAGACACTGATGAAAGCTTCTGCCTCTGACCGAACCGAACCACTGCTTCACTATTCCGAGGCTTGTTGATGTCAACAATCTCCTTAAAACAAATTCGTCATCTACCGAAGGTGCAGCAGAACGTGAGACGTTTGTTTCCCAGGATGCAACGGAAAACAAACGAGTAATGGCACCACCAAACTCGTTTCCAACGAACCACCAAAGTGTTTGAACTTTTCAAAAATAAAGAAAACCGAGGAATGCTTTTGCTGTTGTGTGTTCTGTGTAAAACAAAAATGAAAACACTGCATGCCTTTTATAGAAGGAAAAAAATTGTGCCAATTAAAATCACACTAATGAGAGACCTTTCACTTGAAGTAATATTAAATTAATTTAATAGAATTAAATTAATTGTTATGGAACTTCAAAAGGCTTGGAAAAAAATAAAGAGATAAGCAAAAATTAGCTGGGCCGGGCCCGCACAATTTGGACTGGCATTCGTATACACGCGGGTGCACACGAGTCAAGCTTGTTCGGATTTTGATTTGCACCCCTCATGCGCGCGCACGTAGAGAGAGCCTCTATCCTTATAACTCTTACCCATCTACATATGAGCAATCATATATAAGCACACTTTCCCTCTATTAGCTTTCCCATGTGGGACAAGCTCAATTCTCTTTATTTTCCAACACCAGTTGGTGAACTTTGAGCAACAATTTCTCATTCACCCAAGCGTCATTTTAAGCATATGAATATACCATTTCGAACTACTCACGAAGGAGTATCTGAATCATTCAATAACAACCACTAACACGAAGTGGGTCATGTTTAAAATTGTGCCTCAAAATGCTTACTCATAAGCATTTTCCAACAATATATCCATAGCAATAGTTCAACTAATAAGATTATTGTAATATTTAGCCCCTCTCTGAGGGCTTGTCACGAAGACTTATCATCCATTAAGGTTTTGTATGGTCGGATTAAAAAAATATTGTGAATAAATAGTATTTTATTAATGGTATTATATAATTTTATTTTATGATAAAAAATAATTATGACACACTTTTTTAATTTTTAATAGTGGATAAAAACGAAAAACTTTAATTTTTGCAAAGTTGTGTAATTTTTTATTATTAACCAATTAAATACTTAAAAAATCATATTTTTTAATTAAAATATTATTAAATCATTTTACCAAGGTGATGCCAAAATCAGAGCCTTAATAGATTTTTCACTGCACTATGGGTATGGATACTTTCATCCCCTTCATAGGAACTTGAACTTTATTGGAGCTTTATTGGGCCATCGTGGGCCAATTAAGTTTGACTGGGCCTTTATAGGTTTTGTAGTTTTCTTTAGAGTTTTGTGGGCTTTCACAAAAATGGTCCAACAATTATTAATCATAAAAATATCTCTTCTTAAAAGACGAAGGAAACAAGCGTTGGGCATAACTAATTTATACACATTTTTATTTTCTAGATAAATTTGCAATGTCTCATTTCATCCTTGGTGTTAAAATAAAAAGGGAAAAAAAACACATTGTTAAAAATAATTTTTGACATTTAAAAAAATAAATTAACAACTTGTAATATATATGTCTCAGATAATCAACTTATATCTAAAAATATCACATGAATGAACTATTTATTAGCGTATTTTTTATGCTGTTGTTAGGGGCGATCATTGTTTCGGGTCAAACCGCAATCCGACTCGAACCATACTGCGTGGTTTGAAAAAAAAATTAAAAATGATTTCGGGTCGGTGTGCGGTTTTGACCCAACCAATACCCGAACCGCTCACAACCGTAAATTTTGACTCAAACCGCGATCCGAACCGCCTAAGCCGCCGACCCACGTTCAAATTAGATATTATTTTATATTTTTCTTATTCTTTTAACTATGAAATTTAAGATATTTAATGATCATATGACAATATACAATGTATAAATGAAAATTAAGTATTTTTTTCTCTTCAATTATTATGTGAAAACACACAAAATTTTCTTTAAAAAATTTATAATCCAAACCACAGACCCGAACCGCCCAAACTGCTAAACCGCCGACCCGAACCGCCGAGCTTTTCCTTATCAATTTTCGGTTTCGGTTTCTAATTTCTCAAACCGCCAACCCACACGGTTTGAAGTGAAAAACGAAAAAACCGACTCGAACACCCCTAGTTATTGTTTTTAACAATAGGGATGAACAATAGGGATGAACAATAGGGATGAAAAATGATATTACAAATTTATTAATGACCAAAAAAATAAATACAAATAAACTATAAAAATGGATGAAAATGTGAATCACCTTTAATTAATTACTAAATATAAAAATTCTAAATGCAACAACTATAAAATTAATTAGTAACTAATTTATTATTCCACTCGTGCCTCCCAAAATCAGTTGGTGATTCAAAACGGTTAATGTTTAACATGTTAACGGCGGAAAGCCAGGAACTTACTTTTATTGAATGCTAAGAAGACAAATCACATGTCACATGCATTTCGTTTTATTTAATTAACCTATGACCCAATACACGTTACCATTTGTTATTTTTTTGAATTAATAGTGTGTAGATGCAGTAATTGAAAATATCCTTCCATATTTTTTTTTTTGCATTGACATTGACATTCTAAATAGTCTGTATAGACCGGTCAATTCCAAGAATTTTTATCACCTAGGCCCTCGTTGTTTAATGAAACGGCATAAAAAACCAAATCTATGCAAGTTGAATTATGGATCAAGTCCGTATAAAGTTCTTAAGTCCACTGTGATACCATCAAGATGTCTCGATGTGGGATAGACTTTAAGCGCAACAACTACTCCATAAGGAGAAGGATGATTGGGTTATTTGGGTCATCAACTTCTCAAATCGAACAAATAACTTCGTAAAATGGGGTAAATTATTAAATTTTAGTAATTTTGAAAGATTTTAAGAGATGAATTTTGAATATTTTATTCTAAATTATGTAAAATATCAATTTTATTATTCTTGATTGTTTTCTAATTAATCTTTAATTATTTTTTATTAATTGCGAATCATTCTTGAACTGATTCACTATCAATTTTCAACTAAACAATCTAGAATGGAGGACAAATGACCTAGATGGTATTTGGTAGACTCTTGAAACAAGGACTTATGTGATAGTGTTTTCAAAGGATTGGTTTCTGGTGCCATTTCAAAAAACAAGAAGGATTTAGGAGGGGGAAAAACTCATAAAATAAATATGAACACAAAAATGCCAAAGAAAAAACTCACAAACCCTATATAAAACCAATCAAACCGGCAGACCCTGTCAGTTATTTTCTAGCCTTCTGTCATCTAAAACCATGGCAAAAACCAGCCATTTCTTGTTACTACTACTACTCTCAGTTTTGTACATTACTATCACAGCCCAATCGGCCACAACTAACACTAAGCCATCATCAAGTGTTGATACAAGCTACGTTAAGGCCTCATGCAAATCCACAACTTATCCTCCCCTCTGCGTCCGGTCTCTCTCAGGCTATGCAAATCAAATCGGCCGCAGCCCGCGGCGGCTGTCACTTGTGGCCTTGTCCGTGAGCCTGTCCAAGACACAGTCGGCTTATACATTTTTGACAAAACTGAGCAGATTCAAGAACTTGAAGCGGAGGGAGTATCGGGCAATTGCTGATTGCTTGGAGTTAATGGATGATTCTGTGGACCGCCTCAGGAATTCGGTTCAGGAGATGAAGAACTTGGGTCAAGTCAAGAATCAGGATTTTTTGTTTCGCATGAGCAATGTTCAAACTTGGGCTAGTGCTTCTTTGACTAATAGTGACACTTGTCTTGATGAGTTTGCGGACAAGGCCATGAATGGTAAGGTGAAGGATTCGGTTAGGGCTCAGGTTTTGAATGTTGTTCAGGTTACAAGTAATGCATTGGGACTCGTTAACCAGTTTGCTAAAAGAAATTAATTGGGTTCTGATTTGTGAATCTCTGTTCATGGGAGTGTTTTGAAAAAAAAATGCAATTTAATTTGTTAATGATGTATGATTAAGGTTGGTTTAATGCAAAATCAATGAATTTTATTACCATAATCTCTCGTCCTTTGAAGCCAATCAATTTTCAAATATTCAATCAATTAATTGTTAAATGGATTGATATATGTTGGGGATATGAATGTGCAAGTTCTCATAAATAGAAATTTTAGTTTTCATTATCTAAAAATTTACAGATTGATTGGGAGGAAAAACTTCAATAAAGCCTCAACATCCATTTATGTTTTATGGCCAAATTTCGACTTTGGGGAAAAACTTGTGACCATCGGAAGTAGTACAATTAACTCATGAAAATATGACACATGTATGTGTGTTTTTTTTTTTAAATCCTGAATGTTTTATTGTTGATGGTGTTTTTTAACTTCGAGGAGGTTTGAAGTCTAGGGAGGGATAGAATGGGTTTTTCACTTAGCAGATGATGGAAGCCCAAGGTCTTTGGGGGGTGAGAGGTCAGACAAAAGAGCCCGAGCCCAAAATACATAAGAACACTTGAGGGAGAACCGGTTGACAAAGTTAGGTTGGCCAAATTTCGACTTAGGGGAAAAACTTGTGTCCATATATCAGAAGTAGTACAATTAACTCGTGAAAATATGACACGTGTGTGTGTGTTTTTTAAATCCTGAATGTTTGTAGGAGGATGTTATTGTAGTATTGTTGATGGTGTTTTTTAACTTCGAGGAGGTTTGAAGCGTGGGGAGGGGTAGAATGGGGTTTACACTTAGCAGATGATGGAAGCCCAAGGTCCTTTGGGGGGGGGAGTCAGACAGAGGGGGCACGAGCCCAAAATACAGAAGAACATTTGAGGGTGAACCAGTTGACGAAGTTAGGTTGGCCAAATTTCGACTCAGGGGAAAAACTTGTATCCATATATCAGAATTAGTACAATTAACTCGTGAAAATATAACACATGTATGTGTGTGTGTGTGTTTTTTTTTAAATCCTGAATGTTTGTAGGAGGATGTTATTGTAGTATTGTTGATGGTGTTTTTTAACTTCGAGGAGGTTTGAAGTCTAGGGAGGGATAGAATGGGTTTTTCACTTAGCAGATGATGGAAGCCCAAGGTCTTTGGGGGGTGAGAGGTCAGACAAAAGAGCCCGAGCCCAAAATACATAAGAACACTTGAGGGAGAACCGGTTGACAAAGTTAGGTTGGCCAATTTCGACTTAGGGGAAAAACTTGTGTCCATATATCAGAAGTAGTACAATTAACTCGTGAAAATATGACACGTGTGTGTGTGTTTTTTAAATCCTGAATGTTTGTAGGAGGATGTTATTGGAGTATTGTTGATGGTGTTTTTTAACTTCGAGGAGGTTTGAAGCCTGGGGAGGGGTAGAATAAGGTTTGCACTTAGCAGATGATGGAAGCCCAAGGTCTTTTGGGGGAGGTCAGAAAGAGGGACCCGAGCCCAAAATACAGAAGAACACTTGAGGGAGAACCAGTTGACGAAGCTAGGTTGGCCAAATTTCGACTTAGGGGAAAAACTTGTGTCCATATATCAGAATTAGTACAATTAACTCGTGAAAATATAACACATGTAAGTGTGTGTGTGTTTTTTTTTTTAAATCTCGAATGTTTGTAGGAGGATGTTATTGTAGTATATATGATATGATATCTCTAATAGAAGATTTTCCGTAGAGGAAGATAGGATTTTTAAGGCTGTTTTATTTGGAAATTTTGTTGGTATTTTTTACATGATACTTTTATAAATCCCATCTTGTGAATGAGTAAATGCATGCATATGAAAGATCAAATTACATGTTTAATTCATGTCAATTGTCAAGGAGTAATGTTTTTTTCTTTTTTTTTTTTTAAATAAAGAATTTTATGTTGAAATTAAATGAAAGTATTCACATGTAACTTGTAACAAGTTTATTTACGACTATTAAAACGATATTCATAATTTCGTCGATATGAGAAATGAAAGATGGATACTGGATTCACGCTGAATTATATTGACAAATGAGTACTTCTAGCTGTGGCTAAGTATATATTTTATGAATTTAGATTTAGTGTGGAATTAAATTGTATTGAATTTTTTCCACACGTATATTTATAATAATAAACAATTAAAATACAATTATATATAAATTCTTATTAAAAAAACTACCAATCAAAATTGATTAAAAAAACAAGTACAAAATACAATTTAATATCGAATTCAAATCCATAATTTATGTGAAGATAAATAAATGTTTATCTAGAGAAACTTATTTATTGTTAAATTCACCTTTTGTTCTTATATATATATATCATTTTCTTGCAGGCATCGCTTTCACACAGATGCTGTAGACAGTTTGATGCTATGAAGAAATTTCACCAAGGCAATAAACATTAAAGACGAGTGGCGCTCGCTAAGATTTTTTTTTTTTTTTTTGATTTGTTGGAAATTTCACCGTCAAATTACTCTTTTTGAGTTTAAACGAAGTAAGTAAAATCTCTGACTATCTCAAATTCTTACAAAAAACGTACTCCTTGGATTCGAATACAGGACTTGAAAATCAAACCTTCAATCTTATACCACCAAATCATGTCTCTTGGAGACAACGTTCGCTAATATGCTAAGCATATTCGACTACTACGATTCAACAACGTGACTGACATTTGTTAAGAGGGAATAATGTACCATTTTGTAAGCTTTAGTAAGTTGTAATATTTTATTCTTAATAAATGACTTTGTAAATATAAAAATAAATTCTGAACTACTTAAAATTTCTCTACATATTTTACATTCTGTTATTTATAACTTCATTCCACCACCATAATGAAATTATGAGAGTGAATCATCTTTATAAGCATGTGGATTTCAGAATTAAAGTCAGGAATCTGTTGCTTTTCTTATTCTTATTTTATTTTATTTGTTTAAGAAATCGAGGTCTTCTCAACTGTAACTTTTTTTTTTTTTTGAAAAGCTTCTCAACTGTAACTAAACTTCAAGGATTCATTTTAACTAAAGACAGATTATGCGTTGGCCGGAAATTTCATATTTAATTAAGTTGCCAATTTGTCTCCATTCAATGAAAGCATTAGGATCTCAATAGTTCCGAATAGTTTTTTTTTTTTTTTTATTTATTTTTTATTACCGCAATTTGTGTTTTCTCATTCCGAAATTCAAGTCGTTAAAGTCAAAAGAGATGGGGTTTAGAATTGGTTGACATCACATAGAGAAAGAAAGTTCCTGCATCCCACTCCATTGGTTGACATCACCGGAGTATGTTGGGTTGGAATTTCTCCATGCCCGTCTCATCCTTTATGCGTTTTCATTATGAGATATTTTCAACCCAATGAAGTAAAAAATATCATATTTATTGATGATGATTTTCAGCCTCAAGAGTTCTGAAGTCCGAAGAATGATATAATGAGATTTGCACTTGACAAATGGTCCAAGGCCATTGTGATGAGGGTCAGACAAGAGGCACGAGTCCGAGGTACATAACATAGGGACGTTTGAGAGAAGAGCAAGTTGAGGAAGATATGTTGGGATATTGACCCGACCTGGTGAGAATGTATCATATCCGGTGGAACTTTAGCATCTGTGAAGGCTGACCCGAGGTGGTGTATCCGACCCAGCCTGGTAAAGAAGCAAGGAAGAGTATTTAGCGTCGTTCCTCTTGACATATCGACCCGGGGACCGAGGTCGGGGTTGTAATATCATGTGCTTATATATAAATGGTGTAAGCCCTACATGATAGTTTGAGCCTCCAGAAGACTGATATGACTGGAGTTGGTAAGAGATTTCTCATCTGACACACATAACAATATGGAAGTGGTTGAATTGCAGACTATCACATGCACAAAACGTGTAGCAGAGGATAAAGGTGTGAATGATGGCTTTTTGCTGAAAGATGATGGTTGAGTTAGAAGACCAGAACTACTGTTTGTAGAGCAGTTGGAAAAGAGGAGCATGAGCAACAGTAAAAGGTCGACATGTGCTGACGTCACGAGTGAGTGTAATAGTAGATTTGAGAGCTTATATAAGGGGGATGGAAGCTCAATTTTAAGGGTTGGCATTTTTTATATTCTACAACTTGTAAAATGACTATAAAAAGCTTAGAGATAGAGAGAGAGAGATGGCCGGTCTTGACCCGAACTCGTAATAAAAATTCTCCTCTTTGCTCCCGTGGACTTAGGTTGGAGTCATTCTCCGCCGAACCATGTTAAACATTTATTTTTTCTTTGTGATTTTTGTTTGCTTGCCAACCCAACTAACCAAACAAATTCACTATTTGTGGGAGGTTTACCCCTGGAACGGAAAATAACTGTCAACAGTTCTAATAGTAGACCTTCTGATGGGGAAAAAGCCGGTTAAAAGAGAGAGTCTAGTTACAACTTTATGTTATTATAATAATAAATTAAAACAAGTATCAATACGAATACATCATTCGTTTAATAATTTAGTCAAATTTTTTCAATACGGATACAATTAGTTTAATAAACGGGTCGACGTGACATGGCATGTTAATTATCATGATTAATAAAATGAGTCAATTTTTTTATTTCATGTTGTTGAAATATGATTATATGATTAGTGATATGAATATTCGATTAACATGATTACTTAATTAATAAACGGGTTGTAAAAGGATATTTGCGTCATATAATTTGTATCATAAACTAGTAAATATGTTGAGAAAGTATAATACGAAGTCCCCAAGAGGCGTGGCTTGGTGGTGTAGGGTTCAAGATCTCACCTTGAGGTCCTGTGTCCGAATCCAATGAGTGCGTTTCTTGTAAGAGCCTGAGACAGTCGGAGATTTTACATGCTTCACTTAAGCCTGTAATGGGTGATTTGGCGTGGAGTTTCCAACGATTTCAAAAACAAAATTAGTATAAAACGTATATGATTTGATTAATAAACAATTGACATAAATATATGACAATTTTTGTGATCCGAATATGAAAAATGTTTGCCCTGTCCCATATTATCTCCTCTAAAACTAATGTCGATTCTAAAAAGTAAAAAGCCAGCAATTTTACCAATATTAAGGAGGGTGTGTTCAATTGAGATTTTAAAAGATTATTTATAGATAAATAAGTCCAGTGGATTTTTAAAAACTATTTAAAAATGTAACGACTTATAAGATTTTGTTACAGTTTTTTTAATCAGGATTTTTTACTTATTGGATTTTAAAAGATTTATATCATAAGAATTTAAAAGATTTGAAAGGCCCATATATATATATATATATATATTACTTTTATGATTGTAATCAACCAACTTTTGATCGGATTATGAGTAATGTATATCTAATTTAAAGAGACATTCTTTTCTTGGGCCATTCTCGTCCAGGTCACCCATTCATTGAATTAACAATGCTATAATTTCTATCATGGTTAGGTGTGGATGTCTCAATCATTACAACTATATTTTCTTTACAAGCTATATTGGCAGTAATATTTCATGGACTTAAGCAATTTATCAATATTTTACTAACAGTGTAGATAACTTTACTGACGAAAATGCTTAATTATTTCAGATTATTTTCTAAGTTTCTGTGGCAGAATGTCATGTCTCTGACTTAGGAATAAAAGATAACACATCGGCATCAATGATCTTAATAATTGATAAATATTTTTTTTTAAAAAAGTAAATAATTAGCGAGGAAATGAGGAAAAAAAAATCCTTAGTGTGCTAAATTCCCTTTGTACATTATCATCTATCTTATTGAAGAAGTTCTGCTGGCCTCAAAGAAAATCTAGAAAATCTATGATAGAATTTTTCTCCTCGAAAATGAAATTCATTAAGAAAAATGGTTGGAGGAATGACATTATCAGTTGCATTTTAAAGAAAGTCATATTGTTTTATTTGAAAGAAAAAAGAAGAAATTACTAATAAGCAAGTAATTTGTTCACGAAGAACTAACATGTATGTTCATCTTCTGTTTTCTAATAGTGAAAAAAATCTTATGTAAACAGTCAAATATCAAATGTTGAAAACTTGAAATGAATCAGCATGACAGGTGCATGAAATTTCGTACCCTTGTCCCAATCCTTATCGTATTGGTCCATTATTTTAGTAAAAATTAAATGCCAAAAAGGCCCATAATAGTTCCACCAAGCCCCCTCTATAAATAAATAAACCAGTCAGTAAAGCCATAGGTATCTAAAACATGGCAAAAACTGCATCTCTTTCTCTTTTGCTCTCTCTTCTATACATCATTAGCTTGGCCTCAGCTTCCAGTATTAGTGACAGCAGCTTTATTAAAAGCTCATGCAAATCCACAACATATCCAGCACTATGTGTCCAGTCTCTCTCGGCTTATGCCACGTCAATTCAACAAAGCCCCAGGCAACTGGCTCTCACAGCCTTGTCAGTGAGCCTCACCAGGGCCCAATCGGCAAAGTCATTTGTGACCAAAATGGGAAAGTTCAGGAGCCTAAAGCATAGAGAGTATGAGGCAATTGCTGACTGCTTAGAGGAGATGGGTGACACCGTGGACCGGCTTAGCAAGTCGGTTCAGGAACTGAACCAAATGGGTCAGGCCAAGGGTCAGGATTTTGTATGGCACATGAGCAATGTTGATACATGGGTCAGTGCTGCTTTGACTGATGAGAATACTTGTGTTGATGGGTTCAGTGGCAAGGCTTTGGAGGGTAAGGTTAAGTCTTCGGTTAGGGCTCAGGTTGTTAATGTTGCTCAGGTTACTAGCAATGCCCTTTCATTGATCAATCAGTTTGCTGAAAAACACTGAGCCATTTATGGCTATAAAGATATGTTAATGTTACCTTTATGATTTTTGTTTTTTAATCTATGGTTTGTAAAAATTAATCACTTTTATATGAGTGTTAATTTTGAGTGTATTTATGCTTTGTATTGTATCAATCAAAATGAACTTTTTATTAAATTTTTCTCTCTGATTAAGGGTGTGCATTAATCGGTTTTAACCGATTAACCGAACCGTTCCGACCCATTTTTTTATTACGGTTCGGTTAAATCGATTATTGCGGTTAAAATTTTTAACTTTTTCGGTTATTCGGTTCGGTTACGGTTATGAGATTCGTATAACCGAACCGACCGATTAACCGAAATTAAACCATATATATAGATATATTTAATCAAATGTTAGTTAGAATCGGTATTTTTAGAATCGGATATGTGATCCAAAAAATTTAATGCGTCAGTGGTTCGACCGGTTGAAACGTTTCAAAAAAATCGGTAGAACCGACCTACATCATATATAATTTTACTAATTAAAAATTATAAAAATAGTAAATTTTAATTTATTGGATTGGTTAATAACCGAATTAACCATAACCGACCGAAATATAATAGTTAAATCGGTCATATTTTTATTTAACCGAAAATTTCGATTACGGTTAAAAAATCAAAGATTAATCGACCGAACCGACCGATGCACACCCCTATCTCTGATATTGTGGCCTAGAAATCTATTGAGGATATATGATGATGTTTTCAAACCAAATCCCTTGATTGAAGGAATTCTTAAATATCAGGCTATAAATTATTACTATTATTATTACATTCAGGGGGTCCCAGTCCCATATTTATGTCTCACTTCTTGCCACGATTAACGGGCTTAACTAATCTTAAAGGAAAATTTATACTTCCCTTTCATTGTGTATAGTGGTTTTTGGTATTATAATATTTTAATTAAAGTAGGCTTCTATTATTTGTTAAAAAATTAAAGATTTAGAAGATAATATCTACTATGAAGATAATATTTATTTATTATCCACTAAATTTTTAGTTATAGGAGATTTGGAATCGATATTCAAAAGAAAAAAATGAGCGGAACTTCTAAGATATTTTGTAAAACTAAGTAAAATCGTATTCATATTTTAAAATTAAGTAAAATTCTACATGTTGTTTTGCTATAAATATATTTGTCATTATTTGAGTAATTTTCATAAATAAAGAGATATAATGCTAAATTAATAAATACAAATATTATTTCTTCTTTAAATATTTATTAATTTAATTTGAACTATTCAAATTAATATATATATTAGAATCGTTGGAAACATCGCCGCCAAACCATTGGCTTAAGCGGAGCAGGTAAAACCTCCAGCTGTCCTAGGTTCTTACCAGAAATACACTCTCTGGATTCGAACCCGAGACCTCAATGTGAGATCTTAAACCCTAAATAATTCAATTTTTTCTTTTAACAAAATCAAATTAATTAATAAAAACCTATGCAAAAGGGTTTTATTTAATTTTAAAATATGAAAAAAAAATTACTGGATTTTATTAAACATCAGAAAAAATTCGCTTATTATCCCATTTTCAAAGTATCAAACATTCATCTCAATCTTTTAAGAATTTATATATCTTTTTGAAAGGATTATTTACATTTAATTATTATGGTAAAATGACAACTACATTTTGCCCTATTAAAATTATATTAATCTAACATTTTACTGTTAAACTTATACAAAATCAAATATTATATTATTTTTCTATTAAAATCATAATTGATTGTTAATTGACCTTATTGTTAAAATATAACAATCAAAATATTAGGTTTCATATATTTTTAATAGTAAATTGTAATTCATCAATACTCACGATACTCAATAACTTTGTAATAAATTAAAATATAAATAATTCTTTTTTAAAAAAAGGAAAATTAATATTTTCCACATGATAAATAACATAAATATTGTCTATCACGAAATTTTTGAAATTATTTTCTTTTCCATTTGAAATTTTAAATGTGTTCACACACTTCTACTTTTATAAGATAAAAAATAGATAATCTTTTTCTAAATTAAATGAATAATATGTATATTTTTTCACTTTATCAGGTAGGTAGAAAAGAATAACGAATACTTAAAATTTGGAAAAAAATGAAAATATCCCATATTCTAATTTCTCAATTTTTTTTTTTTTTTTTTTAAAAAAGAAGATAATATCAACAGCGTTTTCGTGGGTGTGCACTGTGAAAGTGGGAGGATAAGAATTCAGAGCGGCTTTTGTGGGGGACTTTCCGTCTTTGCTATGACCACGTGACAAGATTTTATCACTTTCCTTTGAAAGGGGCCGAAAGCTAATCTTTAAATAATTCAAAATATTAGGGTCTGAAACTGAAATTGAAGAAAGTACAAGGATCACATTCACACTCTTTTGATTCTTTCCAACTTTTTTTTTTTTTTAAATCATTGGAAATCTCGTTGCCAAATTATTTCTTTCAGACATAAATTACGTAAATAAAACCACCGACTGTTTCAGACTCTTATAAAAAATGTACTCAATAAATTTGAACCCAAGATCAGATTCCGAAATTTATACTACCAAAGTATTCAAAATTCTCATTTTTGTGTAAACATAAATTCAAAAATATCCCTTTTTTCAAGATTTTTCGGCGGTAACCAGTCAATATGCCATTAAAGAAAGTTTGACCTTAGTATGATCTTCAAACAGTAATAAACAAAAAATATAAGTAACTCATGTGAAGGGAAGCGATGATGAATTAGATTATAACTAGCATTGAGCTTGTGGCCAATTAATAATATCATAACAAGTGAGTTTAGCCTTAAGTCCAGCCTTGAACTAAGGGCCAAGCCAGGATCCAAAATTTATAAAATTAAGATATTCAAAGAGTAATATTAGAGCAAAAATATTATTATGCCGAAGGATATACCCAAACAGACATGACAGCACGGTCCATATTAAAAAGTTAAAATCTAAAAATAAAAAATAAAAAATCTAAAGTGGCATTTTACATAGTTAATAAGTATCAGACATAATTTATATGCTTAGCTTTTTTTTTAATGGTTGAAAATTTCACCGTTAAATCACTCATTTCGAATTTAAGCGGAATAAGTAAAATCATTCGTTGTCCCAGATTCTTATAAGAAATATACTTATTGGATTCAAATTCAGGACCTCAAGGTCAGACCCTAAACCCTACACCACCAACTAAGTAGACATAATTTTAATTGCAAAGAATAATATAGTGATGGACTGTCTACTCAAATAAACTTAATGTTTGTTTGGTATCACTTTTCAAATACAACTTAATCAAGTAGAGCTTTTATTAATAGAGATTTTAGAAGTAGAATTTTTGCTAAAAAATTTTCAAGTTTTTGGTGGTAAGTGAGAGTTTTTATTTAAAAAAAAAAATAATTTATGGGACAAAATTTTTTAAGTTATGTTATAAAATTAATGAAATGATATTGTTAAATTAAATAATTGTATTATAGATAATTTAACAAATTTAAAAATTTTTATAACCTCTACTCGCAAAAATCTAAATTTTGAGTTTTTTCTAATAGAGGCAAAATAATTTTTTTAATCATCAAATAATCTACTTAAAATACAACCAAATACGATTAAAAAAAATTTGAAAAGAGTTTTTAGAATTAAAAAGCCCTTTTACCTATTAGAAGCGATATAAAACAATAATATAGTGTCTGTTTGGTATGTCTTCTATTAGAGGTAAAATAGATTTTTTAATCTCAAAAGCTCTTTTCAAATTTTTTGGTGGTATTTAGTTGCATTTTAAGTAGAGATTTTGAAGATTAAAAAACTATTTTATCTCTACTAGCAAAATCCCAAGTAGAGCTTGAAAAGTTTTTTTAAATGGGTAAATTATCTATAATACTCATATTTAATTTAGCATTCTTTCATAACACAACTTAAAAAAACTTATCTAATAAAGTAATTTTATAATTTTTAATAAAAGTCATCATTCACAACCAAACACTTAATTTTTTTTAATTTTTATTTTATCAAAAGCTCTATTTCTATAAACTCTACTAATAAAAATTCTACTTGAAGAAGCTCCTTTAGAAAAAATATACCAAACGGACCTTTAAATAACGTAGCAACTCTCAAGTCTAAAATAGGATAAACCTCTTTCAAAAACACACGATACTTATGTTTACATATATAGCATTATTTTTTGGACAAATTAACCAAGATGATTGAATATTCCGTGTAAGCCTTCTGCATGAATATTGATTTTTTTTTTTTTTTTAAAAAGAATGTTACATGCATGAATGTTTATTGGTCTTTAACTTGCACCACTTGAAAACCATTACCCCATACTCTATGATCCTCCAGTTGAATATGGGCACCCATCCATCAGTCCATGACTTACTATGAGTTAACACTCCAATAATGCTATATATTAATTTATTGCCTAATATGAGCCAAATGACTCATGGCTTTTTGAATTATGTAATTACTATTTTAATTACATATTGTAATGACTCAAATCCCATAGCTGATTGAATTGGTAATGTGGTGTTAGGGAATACAATTTTTTTTTTTACCGGACAATAGCGAATGAATTTAGAGGTGACATAAAGACCCGATTTTAGTCGCAATGTTTATAATATTTGAGTTAATATATTAAGGTCCGGATCCGGTAAGAGTTATAATAGTTGGACTAATATCATTATGATTAGTAAATGCTTTTAGACACTTAAATATTATGACATATGTTAACAAGGCTTGCTGACATTTGTTAAGCTTTGTTAACAAATGTCCACCACATGTATTTTCATGAAAAAAAATAGAAGGAACAAAAAGCTCCCCACTCACCCATGTTTCTTTGCTCTTCGTTTATTTTTCTCTCTAGCAAAGAACCTCCAAGTCTTAGTCTAGAAAAATTTTCCACATTTTCTACCAAGATCTAGAGCTCTAAAACCACATGCAAGCTTGAAAGTGGGATAAGGGAGCTTAGGGAATTCTACTTGTGAAGAAACAATTTGATTCAATGCGAGAAAGGTAAGAACCCAAATCTTGGGTTACTAAGTTTTGATGATTTGATGCTTGAAGAATGTCGTTGGCTTGAGTTTAATGATGAATATTGTTGGGGTTTTGGTTTGGGCGCAGCGAAAGCTCACGGTTCGGGTGAAATCGTAATTTTAAAACTTTTAAATTACCGAATAAATTATTCAATGTCAAATATGAATAATTCATTCATATTTAACCTAAACATATTTATTCGATATCAAATAACGACATAAATAACCAAGAAACGTCATGAAATTTTTACGAAAATGTTTTTCCGTAAAATGACATAAAACGCGTTTTTGACCGAACCAACTACCAAATATACATGAGAGCTGCCCAGGTTAGCCCCAATAGTGTTATGGCAATTCACAGACTGCCCGAACAGAGACAAATTTACTGTTTGATCAGCTGTCACCCGATTGGCTCAAAAGTCATCCGGTAACGCCGTTTTTCGCCGTTTTTCGCCGTTTTTCGCCGTTTTCACCTATTTCAACTCCAAAACAATTTCCGGCAATTGTTTCAACACCCAAAACGCATCCAATATTATTTTATGACATTATTTTCATCACCATATAAACAGTATTTCTAGATCTAATCCAGAAGCAAAAAACATCAACTTTTCATGCTTTAATCCAACTTTTTCAACATTAATCTAATTAATCTTAACACCAACCAAAGTCACCACAAATGAACCACCCAAACACAATTCTAGGCATTACAAGAGTGGTCATAGCACTCTAGAATGACAACATATCATCAAATGATCAAATTGAATAAATATTACAATAATATTATCCAAATCTACTTCACACATGCTTAAAGCCTTCCAATTCATCCTCCAAACCATAAAGCCCCAAATTTATAGAAAAGAATAAACCCTAGGATTTCACTAGATCATCAAGAAATAAGAAACATGATTTCTAAGCTTAGGTATATAAAGAATTAGCTTTTATTCTCTTGATTCCTTAGCTTTTTTCTTGATTTTCTTGATTTTCTTTCCTTAAATCATCAAGTAATTTGGCGGTGTATTTTGGAGAGTGGAATTCAGCCATGGCTTCTCTAAAATGAAGAAAACATTTTTTTTCCAAATTAAAGGAAGGAGTGATCGACTTTTAGGGGCATTTTTGTCATTTTTTGCATTTTAATTTCATTAAATTAAAAAACAATATAAGATAAATTCTAACTTTGACAAATCAAATTTGCACACTTAGCTTAATTAAAACATGCCACATGTGTCAATAATAATTAAACATATTGTATAACATTTATGTAATATGAGACATTAATTAATTATTCAAATATCTAAATAATAAATTAATATAATTATTATTATATATATCTATTTTATTTATATTAAATAACAAATACATATATTAATAACATGTGTCAAAAACTCATTTGACAATTAATTAATGTGTATCTAATCGAATTATGTATCAAATACAAATACACAATAATGATGTATTGCATAATTTCATTTCTCTTCAAAGATATAAACGTTTATAATTGTAATTTGTGTATTGCATAATTCCACTTCTGTTCAAAGATTATATTTCCAATTATAGTTGAGGTGAGAAGATTAGGTTGGTCCCATAAATCCTCAAGTATGACAATATTTTAATATCAATTTTTAGGATGATTATGAGGATTTGTAATACACAAATTTTATATTGTTAAATAGTACCCTAACTAGACTCGACTTTTAAATTAATTTAAAAAAATACTTTTTTTAAACTAATACGATCGAAATGATGTAGATCTTATGATGTTTTTATCTATGAATATATATCATCCTTTAAAAAAGGGAAAAAAAAGTACATATTGGAAGTCTAGATGGATTATTCAAATTAAATAAATATGAAAATTTTAATAGTTTGGAACTTTGGCATGTGAGACTGACGGCTGTGTTAGCCACGGTTGAAGAAATAGAAACAAGCAAGGGGACTGATGAAGCAATGTGCCCACCCTATAAGGACGGGACACGTGTAACATTACTTTGCACGTCGGAGCTGTCAGATTCCGTGAAACGCTGCTAAACGGTAGCCGCTGTCTCTAGAGAATTTTTGTGGTCAACTCGAGTTAGGTTTTTAACTCGTATTGAGTTTGATTATTAAATGCGATGTGAGTGAATAAAATATTCAAATAATTATTAATTTTTTGAATGATTTTATCAACATTCGAATCTTAATTTTTCTCATTTCATTCGGACCTAATCAATGATGATCCGTCAAACAAAAGTTAATACTCTATAGAAATGTGAAGGACACTCAGATTATGTAATTCATTACAATGAAATAAACATTACTTAAACTTTTAAGAAAATATTAGGGAAAATGGCATATAGAGCTATAGTTTGGCAAAATGATGACAAAGATCTCCTTAATTATTTTAAAAAATGGTCACATAGACCTCATTTTGACACGTAGGCTCTCTCTTTTTGCAAATTTTGGGGTTCTATATCATTCATGTATCTCAAAAAGAGGCATGTGTGATAGTTTCTAAAAATAAGGAGTCTTTGTATAAATTAGAGTAAATCTTGAGGGTTCAAATGAGATTTTCCTATAGATTAAGATAATATACAAGAATGATAAAACCAAATTTTGATATTGCAATGTTGTTGCGTGTAATAAGAAGATCAACCTTTCAGAAAATGTAATGATAATCGATGAGGTTACATTACAAAGCAAAATGTTGAATTTATAAGAAGAATTTCTTGTGATGATAAGAGGAACCCTTGGATTCTAAGGTTCATACGATCAAGACGTCTACATAATATTCTAATGAATGACCAAGTCAAATTGCTTGGTTCCTAATTCATGGAATAATGTACCATTCATGAAAGATGCTTCTTTTTTTTTTTTTTTTTTTTTTTTTTTTTAATAATTATTAAAATAGGAGTCAAAATTAATTATTTTTCCTTTCATGTTGCAGAAACTTAAAAAAAAAAAAAACCTTGAAGTGAAAATGTTAACTGCTACATAACTTTTTAACTAGAAATTTGATTTTAAGTATGACCCATTTTAATGATAATCCAATTTAATTAGGAATGAGGGTAAGATAATTACAGAACTTTTTAATTTTGAGGAGTTTTGATGGGTTTTAAACATAAGAGGGAAATGATTAATTTCGGCAAATAAGAAGGGTGTCTTGTTCAATTTCCCATATAAGAGTAATGCTAATGAATTTGGAGAAAACAAACAAATAAAATACAAAAAGTTTAATTGGGTACATGTGTTACGAATGAGCATTAATTGATTAAATTAAAATTACAAAGGTTTTACTTACTGATTACAGGTACAAGGACAATTATTCATGTTTAATTCACTACAATAAAATCAACCTTATTTCGACGCCAATAAATCATTTAGCGTCGAATTTAAATTTCGACGTTAAAATGTAATATTTTAACATCGAATCATAGTTTCGACAATAGATTCGTCGCTAAAGGTTATCATTTAGCGTTGAAATAATTTTTTGACGCTAAAGGGTTGATGCTTTAGTGTCGAATTTCTATTAGGACGCTAAATGGTCCACCCTTTAGCGTTGAATTTAAATTTCGACACTAAAGAGTTGACATTTTAGTGTCGAATCTAAATTTCGACACTAAAGGTTAATTTTAAAATTTTCAAATTCCCCCTTCTAAAATTTGAATTTATCGCCTAATAAAATGAGATTTAAATTTTTGACATTTAGAGATGAATTTTCGACACTAATGGTTAAAATTAAAATTTTCAAATTCCAGCTTTCTAAAATTTAAAATTTTGACATTTAGTGATATATTTTCGACGCTAAAAATCAAATATTTCGACGCTAAAGGGTAAATTTAAATTTTTCGAATTCCCGCTTTCTAAATTTTGAATTTAGCTCCTAATAAAATTAGATTTAAATTTTTGACATATACAACGAATTTTCGACGTTAAACGTCAAAAATATCGACGCTAAAGATCAAAATTTTGGCGGAAATAATTCCCGCTATTTTAGGACCTTTAGCGACGAAAACCTATTTCGTCATTAAAAGTTTTTTTCCTATAAATTCATTTGCTCTTTCATTTCTCTTATTCTCACTTTCTTTCTCTCATACTCTTATTTCCTCTCTAAAATTATTTTTTCCTTAAGTGTTTTATTTGATTTTTTGTATTTTATATTAACATCTAATATTTATTTATTTATTTATTTTTGTAGGGGAATATGAAGATGAAGAAATGGTGAAAATGAAGATAGTGAAGAAAATGAAAAATAAATGAATTTGAAGATGAAAATTATGAAAGTGAAGATGGAGAAAATATATAGAAAATTGTATTTTATCATTTTGTTTATTATTTTATATTTTTTTTGTTGTAATAAATTTTGTAATTTTACTTTTATATCAATAAAAATATCATTATTATAATTTTTTAATAACAAAATTGTAATAATTTTTCATAACAAATTTAATTACTTTTGTAATGAAATTAGTTTGAAATTAATTTGTAATAATAATTTTCATATACCTTTTAGCGTCGAAATATTCGATGCTAAAGGTAATAAAATAATATATATTTTTTTAATATTATATCACCTTTAGCGTCGAATATTTATGACGCTAAAGGTCAACTTTTTGGCTTCGAAAATTTTCGTCGCTAAATACGTGATTTA